>JBAKBP010026980.1:27500-30856 GCA_037953745.1 Lithodes maja
ATATTTAGACTATGCTGTGTTGTTTAAGAAGGATCCGTGGTCGTACAAAGGGTTAAGTGAGATAGTTTGAAGCCTGTTAATTGCTGGAGGCCCTTATTAAGCTGAATAAGATGGTCTAACAGTAACCAGAATAAAGTTAAAAAGACGTCGCCGGTACTGAAGGGGTTAACCTACACTCGTAATTCAATCGTGCGCATTATATCTCCATGTATAAAGATCACGGAGACGAACAGAACTTATGTGGGCAACTGTACATTGGGAAATCTGCCTGGCCCAATATCACGCGTACGGTCGGAGGCAATAGTTCACAGACAACCTATAAATGGAAAAATGGTGCCATATTGTTGATGAGGCACTTTCTCTCGCCAACCCTCCGTTGTATTAAGGGGAGATTTCCACTCGAGGGATTTTTTTCTGGACCCCTTTCTCCCTCACGTTTAGCCCCATTGCTTTTGAGATTTTAAGACGTTCGCCCCATTAGTTTAGCGATTTTAAGAACTTTCACCCCATAATAAGCCCTTTCGTGCCATTCAGGTGTCGAGTTTATCCTGCCGAGCGATAGCGAGCCTGTAATTTAGGAGGAACCGGCCTTTGGCCGGGACATTTTTCTACCGAAAAATGTACAAATTTATCTTGAAAGGGACTCAAGGGGGTATAATTTTTAGCTTGATGGAGGTCTAGGGAACAAAGTAAATACCTCCCCTTAAGACAGTATGATAAACCTGGCTGGAGGAAGTGATAGATTCAAAATATTTCATCCGCTTTTCACAGGACAGTTAAAGTGAAGGTATGGAGGGATAAAAGCTGTTCATTAGTGGGGAGGTAGTTGCTTTGTATTCCTTATGTGTAGTCCCATTAGCTTCGAAATATTAAGTCGTTCGTTCCATTAGTTTGCCGATTTTAAGACTTTTTGCCCCATTTTTTTTTTTTTTTTTTTTTTTGCTCCATATAAAGACCTTTTGTGCCATTTAGGTGTCTATTTTTTTCAAGGCGAGCAATAGCGAGCCCAAGGTCTACATGGACCTTGAGCGAGCCTGTAATTCTAGGTGGAATCGGCATTCGCCCGGGACATTTTTCTACCGAAAAATATACAAATTTATCTTGAAGAGGGGTCTAGATTTATTTTTGTTTAGTGTTTAAGGGGAGATCTCCACTTGAGGGATTTTTTTCTTGACCCCTTTCTCCCTCATGTTTAGCCCCATTGCTTTTGATATTATAAAACGTTTGCCCCATTAGTTTAGCGATTTTAAGAACTTTCACCCCATATTAAGACCTTTCGTGCAATTCAGGTGTCGATTTTATCCTGGCGAGCGATAGCGAGCCTGTAATTTAAGAGGAACCGGCCTTCGGCCAGGACATTTTTCTACCGAAAAATGTACATATTTATCTTGAAAGGGACTCAAGGGGGTGTAATTTTAAGCTTGATGGAGGTCTAGGGAACAAACTAAATACCTCCCCTTAAGTTTGATGGAGGTCTAGCGATAAAACAAAAAAATATATACATAAATAAAGAAATAGACCAAACAATAACCACTACCCCCTTAATAAGTCATGTCTGGGCACCAAGTATGTTTTAATTAATAATTGGTATCGGCAATATCTAAGCTTAATTTCTTTATATCGAGTGGAATATACAAACATGTTCCTACACTTACCTGCCCTATTCAACATCTGACAGACATTAATACAGCACAGAGCAAGCCTAACGTAATGACAGATGGGACATGACTTATTAGCGCGACCGTACCACCGTTCACTACGGACGAAGGTACGGTCGCGCTAATAAGTCATGTCCCAGCTGATATTACGTTTGGCTTGCTCTGTGCTGTATTAATGTCTGTCTGATGTTGAATTAGGTGGGTATGTGTAGGAACTGGTTTGTATATTTCACTCGATATAAAGAAATTAACTTAGATATTGCTGATACCAATTATTGATCAAAACATGCTTGGTGCCGAGACATCACTTATTAGCGCGACTGTACACGGTTTCCTTGACGATTACCCACCCAAGACTGTACCGGGAACTTTTGAAGGCGTGTGTACAGGCAGGATGTGGAATATGACATTCTTGCCCGGGGTGAAAGCGCTGTTGGCGAGAGCAAGGGAGTTGCCGGTGCGCTCATTAAGCATCGATTATTAAGTTGCTAGATGGTTTGCGAAGTCTGGTTAGATTATTTGGGTGGTTTTGGGTAGTTTTAGGGTGATTTGGATTGATCGCGAGAGGGGTATTGTGGTGATTGGGTGGTTTTATAATGGGTGTGTGTTTTGGGGTGACTTGGTGTCGGTGCGGGAGCGAGTGGTGTGTATGTGAGTGTGTGCGTGTGTTCGGCCAGTGTGTGTGTAGGCTGTGGGGAGGTGTGTGTGTGTGTGAGTGAGTGCGTCGGGTTAGACCTATCACACAAGGATATACAATGCCCATAGCGCACAAGAGCGGGAGTAAACATCGCAAGAGAAAGCCCAAGACCCTGATCCCTGTGGAGGTAAGTTAATAATGTGGAGTGGGTGATGTGGAGTAAGGAAAGTGGAGGAGAAATTCGGCGGTGTCTTGCCAAACAGTCAGGCAGTGGCGGGCCCGAACAGTGTTGCCAGTACCAAACCCGCCCAGTAGCCAGAACAAATATAGCCCAGAATAGTTCCCTCTCGCCTTACCCGCCATTTTCTATCGCCGTCTGGCTTCATTGACATGTATTTTCAGTATTGGTCAATCATTTTTGGCATTATGTTATGATTATTGTGTCTGAAACGCGATAACACACTCGCGGTCTTTCAAAGTTTTCCGCGACAAGTTCGCAAAAGTAGCCCAACTGTGTGTGAAAATCTTTGGCAATACTGGTGAACCTTACCTCGCCTGGTCCCTCACCTTAACTTTTGTCGGGGTTTATGTTAGCGAATGG
Organism: Lithodes maja; assembly: GCA_037953745.1. Lineage (NCBI taxonomy): Eukaryota > Metazoa > Arthropoda > Malacostraca > Decapoda > Lithodidae > Lithodes > Lithodes maja. Next base: position 30,397 of record JBAKBP010026980.1, read on the forward strand.
TGGCGTAGGGTATATAGATGATCATAATATCAATACTAATGATACCGGTGGCATATTTAGTGGGATTAGTGTCTATTAGCTTACGTATTTGTGAAAGTTATGCGCTGTTTCTCACCTGTCTCGTCCTCAGCGAACCCACCTGTTACAGCTTCACCACCACCACGATAACTTGTTTACAAAACAATAACACATCATCATGCGCCTCCCAGCTCGCCCCACGTAAACAAACACACACAGACAGACAGACAGACAGACACACATGCTGGCAATAACGATTCTACCTGTCAGGAGATTCGGGGCGCCGGCATTTTGGCAAGTTTTATGGAAAGGGAAATTACTGAGGAAATGGCGTGGGTGGGTGAGGAGGGGAGGGGAGGGGAGGTAGGAGGAATGGTGGTGAGGTGAGGTGAGGGAGGGATGGGGGGGAAGGGAGGGAATGTGGTGTGGCCGGTGTTCCCCC
>JBAKBP010026981.1:0-30855 GCA_037953745.1 Lithodes maja
TGCTTCTTTTTACTTCACCTTGAGGCTCGAGGACGAGCCTATAATGAAGGAGAGGGAAGTAAAATGCCCAGAATGAGAAGCCACCACAGAAGCCACGAACGAACACCACACAGAAACACCAAAAGAAAGGTCCACAGAACGAAAGGACCAGCTGACCGAGCCAGCCATTTCAGACAGGCCCAAGCCCGCAGGGCTAAGCAGCTCATGGCCGCACCTTTTTTTACCTTTTCTAAACTGACCATTTTTCCACACCTCACGTACACTAACCCCCTCGTGTCCTACACTCCTAACTACAAAGATGATGAACAGGAATATACATTCATATTAAAAACAACCATGCCCTGTCCCGACGTTGAGCCAATGCCAACACATCAGACAGCCATAATTATATCTATGTATGTTCTTACATCCGAGAAGTAGATGTTATATATTTTAGAAGTTAAAACACCCACGATTGTCCCTAGACCTCGTATATCATTTTCCATGACGAATATAGATATATGTAACCCGTGCTCAGTCGCCCCTTGCATTGTTCCTCTAGTACTAAGTATTAATATTAACATTCCCTAACATCTTGTCTTGCCAGACTACAAGATGATGAACAGGAATATACATTCATATTAAAAACACCCATGCCCTGTCCCGACGTTGAGCAATGCCAACACATCAGACAGCCATAATTATATCTATGTATGTTCTTACATCCGAGAAGTAGATGTTATATATTTTAGAAGTTAAAACGCCCACGATTGTCCCTAGACCTCTTATATCATTTTCCATGACGAGTATAGATATATGTAACCCGTGCTCAGTCGCCCCTTGCATTGTTCCTCTAGTAACTAAGTATTAATATAACATTCCCTAACATCTTGTCTTGCCAGACTAAGCTTTATGAAGACCCATCGCCCCATAAATCTATGTATGCAATCCTTAGGTTAAGTATTTTTATCCGCCATTGTGTTCACCTTTTTCCATTTACTTTCCACAATTGTCATACGTCTTCCCCTTGCCTCCTTCGTATCCACAGCCCACACTACGCCAATTTACTTCGTGTCTTACACCTCTTACCCAACCAGAGATTGTATAAGATAACCTGGTTACCAGTATCTGTCATAAGTACCCCGAAACAATAACTAAGTACCCCTACGAACTGCCGCTGTTGTTGATATTTATATTTATATTTAATAGAAAACGCAGTTCCCAGGACCAACTAATAGTATCCATAACCCTCGGACTGATCACATAACTCTATCTTTTCCAGACTCATATACCACCCCATAGTTGCATTCCCCGGTAGCATATTTTGGCTAACGTATTCTACTGCCTTTCAAACTTTCCATATCAAGTGTAGCCTAATGCCACCCCCACGCCCAGGGACCTTAGGGGCAAAATTTCCCTGTAGCCCTTGAACTCTCCCCCCCTCTCATTAAGAATTCCCGCGCTTCTCGACTCTTGTCCGACCTAGTCTCTCTCTCATACCTCTTGAAGATCTTGAATTGTCCGTTGCTAACGCTCTCCAACCTTTTATATATATACTCCTATCCAGCCTACCTTCACTTAGTAGGCCAGAACAACATTAGAACTTTACTAGCCCCTTGCATGCCATCTATTCTCTTACAACACATTCACAACCCTGCACCCAATGGTCGTCGGTGCGAGGCTAGCCGCCCCGCCAGTTACTAACTTCTATTGCCATACTTCCAGATAAATGTGGCAGAGTTAGCAACCCAGTCTCCACCACATCCAGCAAACTCTACAATTAACAACCAGCCGAGTAAACCAGCTAGCTAAGGCACCTTCGGTTTTGGTATTAAAGACACCCACATCTGTCTCATACACAGAGGGTTATATAAACACTGGTGATATGGCAAGCCCCTAGCCACAGCCGCCGGACGACGATCACAGAGAGAGGGCGCCCAGCTCCCCCTTTTTGCCCACCGAGGAGGGAGACCCCCACCCCCGCGGAGGTATACCTGGCCCCTGTTTGACTTTCGAGTCATTGCCAGGTAGCACAGGAATTCTTCATATCAATGAACTAACCATGAATGACTAACACCTTTACTAACCTCTATTAACTGACAATAAACCATTTACCTTTCTTGCATGCTCTGATCACTAAATTAGCACCTCAGCTGTACCATAGAATGAAGATTGAACAATCTAGAGAGACGTTCCTATCACAGCTGTCCCCATCCTCCTCGCAAAGTAGATCCAGTCTCTCTCCCTAAATACGTCCAGTATAGCCAAAATAGTACCTCTTACTAAGGCTCAGTTATATGAAATATAAAGGCTTCCTATAGCCCTGTGCCACAACAGTAAATACCATCTTACCTAGTCTCCATTTCTATTGAGAGCTCAATTAAGTTCATAAGACTCGAGATCCCTACTGTCTACAGGGTCCAGAACCGAGCCTATAAATCTAACTCCCGCCCCCAGTCAAATCAGTTGAAAGCTAGACACCAACCAGGGGTCACTACCCTGCAGTTAACCTCTAGCTCTGCCCTTGTGTTGTTCCGGAGTGAGATCCCAGAACCGGCAGACTCCGTGGCAGATTTGGATAGAAGGACCTGCCCACGTATTTAAGAACTTCACACATATGGCCACCCTGGACGGCCGCGGAACCAGTCGTTAGCCCCCAACATCATGGACGCAAGATAACCAGGACCAGACCCATCAGATACTACCCAAGATTCTCTTTAGCAGTACTACATCTTACTGTGCTGTTTAGAGATTTCACTAATTAAATATTTCTACGAAGTGGCTAAGACCTTGCCCAGTGTAATACAGACTTAACCATTCCATTTGGGACGTACTAAGCGATCAGTGCTCATTAATTAACAGGCGACCTTGACTCTCGTAATTACCTTATTCAGATATTAAAACTCTAGTGATATCTAACGTTCGCCCACTGATTTGCGTTCTATGTATTTCTGAAACAAGGATATAAAACTTAGATCAGAACCCCCTGAGGTTACTAGAATTCCCGTGCTCTAAAATACGCGTGTCTAATCTAGTCTGTGAACTACTACTTGTGCACCAGAGCTACCAGTAATAAATATAACTGTGAATAGGAATCTATAAGTAACATTGATGGTCTTCGGTATATAAACCTGTTAAATCAAAGCCAGTGATCAGAAGATTAATACCTGAACGTTGGAAGTGGGAGACTAGGCTCCATCCAGATCCACTTATGCTAGTGTTGTTCGATTCTATTATATTGTCTTACACAAGTATTCTGCAGTGGTATATTAATAAACGTGATCGTGTAACTTGCTACCATGTGTTTCTTTGTGTTCTCTATTCCTCATATCTTGTATTGTGCATGCAGCCTTCTATACCCAGTCAATTAGAACTCACATTACCCAAGTTAAACCTGTAGAAAAACAGGGCATAACAAGTACAATTTATATTTTATAATTGCTTGGAAATGTGATTGCAAGCATTTTATCACCTTACGAGCGGCCGGTGGAGTATATTTCACTGTGCCGCTGAGCGGGTTTTCTTTTTTACCCTAAATGGGGTTGTTCCGTGCTCTTTTTCATGCATAAACAAGACCCAGAGCGTAATACAAGTATGTATCCTGAAAGTGCGTACATTGAGCTTTCCAATGACACCCGAACCATCCTTTTACGATCACTGGTTGTCTTTCAACGATCGTAAAACACGAGTGCAAAAACCCTAAAATACGGTAATTTCCTTATATAATTCCCTGTGTGGCGAGCGGTCTTGAGGTAATTTATGCTCCTAATCACCGCTCCGCTCTCTCTCAGAGCACATTACGTCCTCAAAATTGCACTCTATAGCATTTTATAGCGTATTATTTGCAGGCGTTCGGTAAATTTCTTACGGTAATACAAACAACGAAAGATTGAATATTTGTGCTTGGCATTATATGATTGTGGAGAACAGATGTAGGCCTACCGTATATAGTATGTTTTCATATATATGATACATGTGTAACATTTTTATATTATCACGACTCTCTCTCTCTCTCTGTCTCACTCTCTTTGTTTGTACTCCTTTGTACTCTCTTTGTCTGATGTAGGCCAGGGCACGCCCCTAACTAATCTCTTCCCTCCCAGGGGAAATCACACCTAGCAGATGTTTTTGACCTCCCCTCTCTCTCTGTCTGTCTCTTCCTCTCTGGGTCTACCTATACTGCATGTGACATTGAAATTGCTTGACAGTTTGATTGCAAGCATTTTATAGCGTATTATTTGCAGGCGTTCGGTAAATTTCTCACGATAACCAGGGTGTATGGTACATTTCTCACGATAATACAAGCAACAACGAAGCTTGGCGAAGATTGTGGTCTACAATATACCTTTTTATAATTGCATGTGACCTTGTAATTGCTTGAAAGTTTGATTGCAAGCATTTTATAGCGTATTATTTTCAGGCGTTCAATAAATTTGATAAATATATCAAAATAAGTCCTGTGGGACTATGAAATAGCTATTATTGGACAAGGAAAATATTGTGTTCATCCCTCCACTGGAACATCAACAACAATGTCAACAACGTATCGCCGTCGGCAATCGTAAGATTCAGAGTCGTAAAGATTCCAGGACGAGCTCAATAGAAAATGAATGAATGAAATAAATGAGTGTGCAGTACTGCCAATACGTATAGCGACTTCCGCTAGATCTAGAGACCTTTACTTCGATCTAGCAGCAATGACTTACACTAGCGGTTTTGTTTTGAAATTTCAGAACAATTTCGAAGTGATATTATATGGATTTTGCCAATTCATATTTCTAGTGGTATTTATCATGTCTTACATCTAACAATATATGCTAGCGGATTTAACTTCAATTGGTAACCCTCCCGCTCGAGTCGGCTCCAAGAAAATCGATAATGGCGGCACTTTAGTAAACAGGTGATAAACAAAACCGCATGCGGATCGGTTTGGTGTATCGGTATTATGGTAAGTTGGCTACCTACTATTGTTTATACGATATAGTAAGTAATTATAAGTAAATTATTATATATTATATATAAAACAAAAACAAAATTCCTGCAAAGCAAGCGAAACAGAGAGAGAGAGAGAGAATGCAGAAACTGAACTGAAGAAAGAGTGAAAAAGATATAATAATACAGAAATATTACAAGCAAATAAATGAAATAGAGGGATTAGTTAGAGAAAATAATAATGAGAAATACATATACGGATGAGGAAGAGAGAAAGGGAGCACAAGAGAGGGAAAGCGAGCGAGCCAGCAAGACAGACAGACAGGAGGAGTGAGAGAGATTAGAGAAAATAATAATGAGAATTACATATACGGATGAGGAAGAGAGAGAGAGAGACAGAGCGCGCGAGAGAGGGAAAGCGAGCGAGCCAGAGAGAGAGAGAGACAGACAGACAGACAGGAGTGAGAGAGAGAGAGAGACAGAGCGCGCGAGAGAGGGAAAGCGAGCGAACCAGAGAGAGAGAGAGAGAGAGAGAGACAGACAGACAGACAGGAGTGAGAGAGAGAGAGAGAATACAGAAATAAGGAGAAATAAGAGAAAAATAAGACCGATTACTGAAGGAATAGTAGACGCGCGAGAGGCCAAAGTCAGGCCAAAGCGAACGCAACCTAACGCGCCCGGGAAATAGACCAAAAAGTACCTCCTCTTCTCACCTCTTCCCACCCTCCACACTCATTCATAACATCCATTCATAGCCTTATATGGGGAAACGAAGAGTTGCTCTTTCCAAAAATGATCGTTTCTTTCGCATTGGAGCCATAGTAACGGCACTAGGGCGAGTGAAATTGAGCAAATATTTCGGGATTATGCCCGCTGAGCGGTACAGTGTAAAATACCTTACCACCCGCTAAATAAGGGTTAAACATCGATTTTTTTATTTTTGTTTATTTTTTATTTTTATTTTATTTTTGCCCCTGGGCCATGCAAAATATCATTCCTCTACCTCCCCTCCTTCCCCACTTTCCTCCCCTCCTTCAGTTATCACCTATTTTCCCTGTTATTCCCTTATTCTGAGGTATATTTTCGTGCTAACATTAGCGAGTTGCAAGCAGGGCATTATCATCACTGCTAGCAAGCGAGTGAAAGAGAGAGAGAGAGAGTATCGATCGACAGTGTCTCAGTGGCCTTGGGGGAAATTGGCGGGAAAGGAGGTTGCCTCACCCATACATTATGTAACTCGCGGCCTGTATCGCCGATTTTGATCATCCAAACGCTGTTTTCACTCGTTTTATTGTTGTAACAGGTTAATACCTTTATAATCAACCTATAATAGGCGCATATGGATAAGTATTAATGCTATTTATGGTAAAATGAATATTTTAGTGATGGAAACCGCTCAAATACGTTAGCACAGGCAGAGGTTTCTAATTACCCACATGCGCAGTTCAGAGGTTAAGGATAAATAAATTAGGGTCCATAGATAGGTTATTGCAAGGTTTTGTTGTTGGTATTGAATTGGTAATGGCCGCTCGAAAGATATAGCAGGTATAGATGAAAGATTATAGATTTTCGTTACAAAAACTGTCTTCTTAAATGATTAGGGGCATTTTACGGTATGAGATACCCTGATTAGGAGGGATTGTTGGGTGTCATTTGAAAGCACATTCTATTGGCTTTCCAATGGTGTAGGATTGGTAATGGCCGCTCGAAAGATATAGCAGTGATAGAAGAAAGCTTATAAGTTTTGGTTACAAAAACTGTCATCTTAAAGGATTAGGGGCGTTTTATGGTATGAGATCCCCTGATTAGGAGGGATTGTTGGGTGTCATTTGAAAGCACATTCTATTGGCTTTCCAATGGTGTAGGATTGGTAATGGCCCCTCGAAAGATATAGCAGGTATAGATGAAAGATTATAGATTTTCGTTACAAAAACTGTCATCTTAAATGATTAGGGGCGTTTTACGGTATGAGATCCCCTGATTAGGAGGGATTGTTGGGTGTCATTTGAAAGCACATTCTATTGGCTTTCCAATGGTGTAGGATTGGTAATGGCCGCTCGAAAGATATAGCAGTGATAGATGAAAGATTATAGATTTTCGTTATAAAAACTGTCATCTTAAAGGATTAGGGGCGATTTACGATATGAGATCCCTGATTAGGATGGATTATTAGGTGTCATTTGAAAGTACATTCCATTGGCTTTCCAATGGTGTAGGATTGGTAATGGCCGCTCGAAAGATATAACAGTGATAGAAGAAAGATTATAGATTTTCGTTACAAAAACTGTCATCTTAAAGGATTAGGGGCGATTTACGGTATGAGATCCCCTGATTAGGACGGATTATTAGGTGTCATTTGAAAGTACATTCCATTGGCTTTCCAATGGTGTAGGATTCGTAATGGCCGCACGAAAGATATAGCAGTGATAGAAGAAAGATTATAAATTTTGGTTACAAAAAGTGATTTACGGTATGATATCCCCTGATTAGGATGGATTATTAGGTGTCATTTGAAAGCACATTCTATTGGCTTTCCAATGGTGTAGGACTGGTAATGGCCGCTCGAAAGATATAGCAGTGATAGAATTTTTTTTTAGATTTTGCCGAAAAAGGAATAAGGAATAAGTAATAAGTAACAACTTCAGCCGGCTCCAGATATTGCGCTTCTCAGGCTTCTGCTGTCTAACGTGCGCATCGCCTCGATCTCTCGGAGTGTACTTCGTCCTTATTCTCCTAGGCGCCGACCATGTCGGACGTGTTTTGAAGTGTGCGCAGCCTCCCTTCATTTTTCTCCTGCCCTCGTGACTGGTGAGTCTTTTCTCATAGACCTATGTAGGCTACATGCTTTATGCTGAGGTCAAGGTAGCTTATAGATTAGGATTAGGCTGCATACACCTTTACCACTTGCCTTAGGAGACGGTTTTCCGGGTATTTGGCAAAAGGTTAGTTTTGTTAAGAGGAGTCCTTGTTGTGATAAGGCAATTAAGGCTCCCACGTGCGTGTTTTATTGTCCTAGTTCATTCTTATTTAGTGCTCTTTAGTCGAGGCTTCTTTTAGTGAACCAGGGCCCACTTTTCGGCCCGTTTAAGGGCATTCTGCGGTTTTTGTCTAAACCACAAGGACACCTGAGATTTAGATTGTCTCACTTAGCTGAGGGGTCTAGCACGGGGTCATGACGCTCTTCAGCCTACGCTTCCTGATTGCAACGTGTTGGGTTTGGAGGACTTCGCTGGATATGATGATCCCTGCTACCTGCCCCCATCTAGTTGGCCTCCTGTAGGTTTGTTAGTTATGGCTAGGATGTGTTATTTATTGATTATTGAATTAATGTATAACTTTGCCATAATGTGTGCACGTTGTGATATCTATTTACTGGGAGGTATGGCCCTTCCGGTGGGATTGGTTAACCCGGCAACTGCTGGAAGACTCTTAAGAGTTTCCCCGGGCGACTGCGGGAAGACTCTTAAGAGGCTGGGAAAAAAAAAATCCATTTAAAACACCCAAATTTGTTTGTTTTTTTTTTTTTTTTGCCCCTGGGCCATGCCAAATATCACTCCTCCACCTCCCCTCCTTTCCCACTTTCCTCACCTCCTTCAGTTATCACCTATTTTCCCTGTTATTCCCTTATTCTGTGGTCTATTTTTGTGTGCTAACATTAGCGAGTTGCAAGCAGGGCATTGTCATCACTGTTACCAAGCGAGTGCAAGAGAGAGAGAGAGAGTATCGATCGACAGTCTCTCTCTAGAGGTGGGGAAGTGTGGAGGGGAGGGAGGTTGCCTCAGCCATACATTATGTAACTCCCGGCCTGTATCGCCGATTTTGACCATCCAAAAACTGTTTCCACTTGTTTTATTGTTGTAACAGGTTAATACAAATATAATCAACCTATAATAGGCGCATATGGATAAGTATTAATGCTATTTATGGTAAAATAACGAAGTTAGTGATGGGAACAGCTCAAATATGTGCGCACAGGAGTGTGGTGTCTCATACCCCCCATGGGCACGTCTTAGGTTAAGTAAGGCTTGTGACAATGTGCCTCTAGTTGCTTCACACGGTTTCCCCGCCGAGAAATTACCGGAAGCACCTATAGTAGCCTAATGTTGATTTCAAGTTATCCTTGTTTGGCACAGGATAGGTTGGAATATTTCTGTTTAGTGTTGCCGGTGGAGGTAAATTTTTGGGAGGCTAAAAATTAACTTTATGTGTCTATGGGGGTCCCCCGGCTTAGCCGACTCCCTCAAGACATTTCCGCCTCAAGGCCTAACAAAATACGTTCGTAGCTTGGGACTAGTCAGAATGTTATCCTGGTTGAGTGCAGTGGGGAGCCACGTCCGCCGGGAGAAATGGCTGAGCCGAATACGAAATCACCCCTTCCTATCTTGAGCATCTCAGTAATCTGTGTAGCTTATATCGTGGCGCTATCCGCCGGGTTTGAGAGGACGTTAGATTCAATTAGCGTTGGTCACCGGAATCAAGTTCTTCACTATGATGGGATTAGGTCAGTGTTGGTCACTTAGGTAAGAAGTTATAACTCGTGTATCATCTGGTATGCTACACAATACTCAGAAGTAGTGTTATGCCCTGTTTTTCTACAGGATTAACTTGGGTAATGTGAGTTCTAACTGACTGGGTATAGAAGGCTGCATGCACAAAACAAGGTATGAGGAATAGAGAACACAAAATAAGCACACGGTAACAAGACACACGATCACTTTTATTGATGTACACACTTCTATAGTTTTCGTGATGATGATTAATATGGAGCCTAGTCTCCCACTTCCAATGTTCAGGTATTAATCTTCTGATCACTGGCTTTATTCACAAGTTTATATACTGGAGACCATCAATGTTACTTATAGATTCATATTCACTGTTAGATTTATCACTGGTAGCTCTGGTGCACAAGTAGTAGTTCACAGACTAGATTAGATACGCATGTTTTAGAGCACGGGAATTCTAGTAACCTCAGGGGGGTACTGATCTAAGTTTTATATTCTTGTATCAGAAACACATAGAACGCAAATCAGTGGGCGAACATCAGATATCACTAGGGTTTCACTGTTATGTAATAATATCTGGATATATGAGTAATTACGAGAGTTAATATCGCCTGTTAATTAATAAACACTGATACGATTAGCACTTCCTAATGGAATGGTTATATATGAGTTATACTGGGGAAAAGATATAGCCACTTCGTAGAAATATTAATAAGTGAGTCTCTAAATAGCACTGTAACACTGTAGCACTGATAGAGTGAATCTTGGGTAGTATTTGATTGGTCTGGTCCTGGTTATCTTGCGTCCGTGATGTTGGGGTCTAACGACTGGTTCCGCGGCCGTCCAGATGGTCCATATGTAGAAAGTTCTCAAGACGGATCTCTTGGCGATCGTTGCTGGTTACACTCTTATATACCCTCTGGTTTCTGGACCTGAATCACAGATATTAGGATCTTCCCGCAATCTGGATCGGAATTAACACCAAGCGCATCTCACGTCGATCGCTCAGCTTCCCGGTCTGTATGAAGGTTATAAGGTGCACGTAGATTTCTTTTACGTGGACAGATCCTTCTATCTAAATCTGCCACGGAGTCTGCCGGCTCTGGAACTCAATTCTCAGGAACAAACAATGATAGAGCTCGAGGTCAACTCTAGGGACCAGCCACTGGTTGGTGTCTATCTTTCAACTGATTTTACTGGGGGCTGGAGCTTGGTTTATAGGTTCGGTTTTGGACCCTGTAGGCCATAGGGATCTCGAGTTTTGATGGACTTATTTGAGCTCTCAATTGATACGGGAACTAGGTAAGGTGGCGATTACTGTTGTGGCACATGGCTGTATCGAGCCTTCATAATGTGAGATAACTGAGCCTTAGTAAGAGGTACTATTTTGGCTATACTGGAAGTATTTAGGGGAGAGAGACTGGATCTACTTTGCGAGGAGGTTTGGGACATCTTTGATAGGACCGTCTCTTAGATTGCTCAGTCTTCATTCTATGGTATAGCTGAGGTGCTAATTTGGTTATCGGAGTATGCAAGAAAGGTTAATGGGTTATTGTGGGTTAATAGAGGTTAGTAAAGGTGTTAGTCATACATGGTTAGTTCATTGATAGGAAGAATTCCTGTGCTACCTGGCAATGACCCGGAAGTCAAAACAGGGGTCAGGTATACCTCCGCAGGGGTAGGGGTCTCCCTCCTCGGGTGGGTGAGAGGGGTAGGTGCGCGTCCTCTCTCTGTGATGGTCGTCCGGGCGGCTGTGGCTGGGGGTTTGCCATATTACAAGTGTTTGTAATAACCCTCTGTTTATGAGACAGATGTGGGTGTTCGTAATACCAAAACCGAAGGTGCCTTGACCAGCTGGTTTAATTGGTTGGGTTGTTAATTGCATGGTTTGTTGGACGTGGTGGAGACTGGGTTGCTAACTCTGCCACATTTATCTGGAAGTATGACAATAGAAGTTAGTCACTGGCGAGGCGGCTAGCCTCGCACTGACGATCATTTGGTACAGGGTTGTGAATGGGTTGTGAGGGAATAGATGGCATGCAAAGGGTTAGTAAAGTTCTAATGGTGTTCCTTCCTACTGGGGGAAGGTAGGCTGGATAGGAGTATATATACAAAAGGTTTGAGAATGTTAGTAACGGAAAAGTTAAGGATATTCAGGGGGTATGGTGGAGAGGCTTGGTTAGGAGGGAGTGGAGGAGCGTGGGGGTTAACGAGAGGGAGAGGGTTAAGGGGGGGCTACGTGGAAGTTTGACCCTAAGGTCTCTGGGCGTAGGGGTGGCAATAGGCTACAGTTGGTATCTTAGACTGGGGGTTACCGACAGGGAAGGTAGGGTAATCAAACGCTACCGGGGGATGAGCAATAGGTGGTGGTATATGAGTCTGGAAATTATAGAATCATGTGGACTGTGGGGAAGATGAGGTTAGCTGTAGGTGTGTGCTTGACTGTGGATAAAAGTAGAGAAAACATAGTGTACTATTACTCGTCAATACGAGGGGTTATGGACACTATTAGTCGACACGATTTCTTGCTGATCTAGTTGTCCCTGGGAACTGCGTTTTCTATGAAATATATACCAAAGAAAGCGGCAGTTCGTAGGGTAGCTTCGTTATTGTTTCGTGGTAGATATGCGTCGAGACAATGGTAAAAAGGGTTATCTATACAATCTCTGGTTGGGGTAAGAATTAGAGTTACGGCATGGTTGCTAACATCTTCAGTCATTATCTCTGTCTAGGTCTTACAGGAATAATGGTTATATAATTATACAATGGTGTACCCGTGGGTATCATAGTTTCTTATCAATTATGACATGGGGGTTAACATATTACTTCTCGGATGGAAGAACATACATAGATTTATGGGGGCGGTTGGTCTTCAGAAACTTAGTCTGGCAAGACAGGGGTTAACATATTACTTCTCGGATGGAAGAACATACATAGATTTATGGGGGCGGTTGGTCTTCAGAACCTTAGTCTGGCAAGACAAGGTGTAGGACACGAGGGGTAGTGGATACGCGAGGTGGGGGAAGGGTCAGTGGTTAAAAGCGATAGGTAGGTGTGGTTTGGAGCTGCTTAGCCCTGCGGGCTTCGGCCTGTCTGAACTGGTTGGCTTGGTCACCTGGTCCTTCGGGCTTCTTGTTCTGGGGCATTTTAAGTAGCATTTTGAATGGTGCTTAACCAAGATTGTATAGTGTTATTCAATTTTTTTTTTTCTCTTTAACGTTGGAAATTATTTTAGCTTTTCCAGCCTAGCATGTCCCTATGAGCATTAATGATTCTTGAAATTTTTCTCCCTCATGTCTGCACCCTGGACGAGTGGACGCCTATACTCCATTCAATCGACCCGTGCATCTGGCTCCCAACTAGTGTTTGTATCGAGGCTCTTGATTGGCTATCATATCAGTACCCGAGCTCACTGGCCAAAATGAGCGGCAGAGCTGATAATTTCTTATTATTATCTTTATTATTCCTTATTTATTCATTAAACTATAAACGTTTAAGTAATTTTAATGATTAATTAATAAATTATTATAGTGTTATCCGAATCTAAAGAGCTATTAAATATCAAATTAAATCCAATAATAACTTATATATCATAAAGTAAACACAAGCGAAACAATAAAAGGTTCTGATATCACCTATCACATTATCATTATCATTACTAAAATGTATCTAGTTTAATTAATATATATGGAATAATAAAGAACAGTATATTTCATTCATACGATAATGTGATAATCTACAGTGATATTCGAACCTTAAGAGCTATAAAATACCACATGGAACACATCCAATTGTAGATATAATAAAGTAAACACAAGCAAGGAAGATATTCCGTCCCTGCCTATTTTAACACCTAACGAGCGGCCTAGGCGGTAAATAATATGTAGCCACCAGCGGGGTGTTTTTACCCAAAATAGGGCTGTTTACGTGATCATTTTCATGCCTAAATAAGACCCAGAGTGTAAAACAAGTATCTATCCCTGAAAGGGCATAAACAGAGCTTTCCAATGACACCACAACGGTCCTTGTATGACCGCTAGTTTTCTTGCAACAACCGCGCAACACGAGTGCAAAAATGTAATTACCATGTAATTCGGTACTTTCCCCATACATTTCACTATGTAGCGAGTGTGAGAGGGTGGAGGAGGGTGGGATTCATGTCAGTTGGTCCACCGCGGTGGTCTGGAGCAGTCATACGCTCGCTACTCTCCTGCCACCACTTGTCTCTCTCTCTCAGCAACATTACGTGCTGAAATTGCCACACGACTTATGGTGTGAGCCGCCACATAGTCCAAATTTCTTTCACTCGACATATGATGCGCGCCGCTAATAAAGGGTTAAATGCGTGATACTGGTAAGTAAATCATTGCCTGTGATTGGCTAATCTGCGTTAGCCCGTCAGTCAGTCTCGTCTCTCGCTTACTCTCCCGTTTATAATTTTATTGTTTCACTTGTGTTTACTTTATGATATATTAGTTATTATTGGGTTTCATGTGATATTTAATAGCTCTTTAGATTCGGATAAGACTATAATTTATTAATTAATCATTAAAATTACTTAAACGTATATAGTTTAATGAATAAATAAGGAATAATAAAGATAATAATAAGAAATTATCAGCTCTGCCGCTCATTTTGGCCAGTGAGCTCGGGTACTGATATGATAGCCAATCAAGAGCCTCGATGCAAACACTAGTTAGGAGCCAGATGCACGGGTCGATTGAATGGAGTATTCATAGTGTGGCCGTGACGTCAGGTCACGTGACAATAATAAACAAACCAGTACCCTGGCCCTATGGTACGGGGCTGCCGCGCGCTTGTAGCCTACACAAAGAGACATGGTCAAGTTTGTGTTGTACCAGGTTGTTTTAGCACACACGGACAAGACAATGTGCTTTTGTATTGATTTCAAACAATCAAAGATGTAAGGAAAATATATTAAGGAAACAATAACAAGCTTCAAAGCAGTAACATAAAACAATATGATGAATAGTGAAAGTGATCTTGAGAATGACATAAGAAAACTTAACCTAAATAAAGCTTGTGGGCTGGATGGTATATATGCAGAACATCTTAAATATGCAGATAAGTTGTTAATAGATAAACTTAGTTCTTGCATCACCAGTCTATTTACGCATGGTGTCCTGCCGGAGTCTATGATATCCGTAATACTTGTTCCTGTCATTAAAGATAAATCAGGTAAAATTACAGCAAAAGACAACTACCGCCCAGTAGCACTTGCTAGTGTGGTGAGTAAGGTAGTTGAAATGATAATGCTAGAAAGAATGTCTCCATATATTGTCACCAGCAGCAATCAGTTTGGCTTTAAGAAAAATCACGGCACAGACCAATGCATATATGTGCTGAAAGAAGTGATTGATACATACAACAAACTAAATAGCTCAATTTTCTCTTGTTTTCTTGATGCAAGTAAGACTTTTGATAGGGTGTGTCACAAAACCTTATTTGAAAAATTAGTTAACAGGGGAGTGCCTAGCTATATTGTTAGGATACTTATTTTCTGGTATGCTAATCAAAAAATGTGTGTAAGATGGGGCAACATCCTGTCAGGCTCTTTCGCCGTAACCAATGGTGTTAGGCAGGGGGGGATATTGTCTCCGTATCTTTTCAACGTCTACATGGATGATCTTAGTCTGGAGCTCAACAAGACTCGCACTGGGTGCTGTATTGGCAGCACCATTGTAAATCATCTCATGTATGCTGATGACCTAGCCTTAATCGCGCCCTCTGGAGCAGGACTGGATAAATTATTAAGAGTATGTGAAAAATTTGGAATTGAACATTCAGTCAAATTTAATCCTATAAAGAGCAATATCATAATATTTAAATCTAACCTTCTATTGAAATCAAAGCTACCTAAATTCCATTTGTATGAAGAAATTATAGAAGAAGTAAGTAAAGTAAAGTATCTAGGACACTATATTTCAAGTGATCGCTCAGATGATGAGGATATGGGTCGTCAGCGAAGGCAACTTTACAAGCAGGGAAATTCAATATTAAGAAAATTTCATATGTGCACATGGGATACAAAAATAACATTGTTCAACTCCTACTGCTCACCAATGTATACAGCACAACTATGGTGGAACTATAAGAAAATGACAGTGAATAGACTAAGTATCTCATATCACAATATCATGAAAATGTTTCTGGGGCTCTCAAAATATGAGAGTGCAAGTACGCTATGTGCCTATATGAACTTACACTGTTACAAATCACTCATTAGAAAGCTAACATATAAATTCATTCAGCGCCATAACACTTCTGAGAACAGGATCATTAAAGTGCTACAAACTCCAAGCATAGTGTACACCTCCAGGATCCAGGCACACTGGAGGAAGTTGCTCTATATTTAACCTTAAGTAATGATTTCAGGTCTGCTACTCTACAGAATTAGCATACCGGTACTGAACCTCATAGTGCAGTACAGTACCGATATTCCTATACTGTACTGTAGCAACATACTGTACCGGATGCTAAATGATGGGAGGCATGGTACTGTACACAATTAGGACAGTGGTTTTGGTAACACAGTAGTTTGATGACCACTGTTTTTGGTTGAGGCAGTGCTGTGAACTACATGATAGCAAGCTGGGTATTATTTAATTTCTTTTTATTTTATGTAGCCTATGTACAGTAGCTTATATATATTTATATATATTTATGTTACTGTAAGGTATATATGGACCCCAGATGGTCCCCTCTGTACTGTGTGAGTCTGAAATAAAGTATTATTATTATATTATTATTATAATAGATGATAAGACTGAATATTGAGCTCTCTCCTTTAATATGTGTGGATGTTTGGATTATTATGAACATATCTTAAGTAATTTTACCCAAATATATATAGGCCTTATTTCATTCATAAAACTACAGATGTATACAGTACCTATCAGACGGCAACGGTCAATAAGAGTAAATGTTTTTTATTATTTTGTATATAAACCGCAACTCTTTATCATCCATCGCCGTCTGGAAACTGTCTAATATCTTCTTGTATAAGGACTAGGCTTAACAATTATCTGTACTGATATTTATTGTCTCATTTTACACAATATATTTGCATACACATTTATGTTTATCGATGTATTAGGGAGGTAACCGCAATTCACGGCAAAGCGTATACCATTAGCCTACACTAGATTAGCGTAACCTATGCAAAGCCAACTGAAAACAAAAGATTAATAGGACACCAACACTATTAACCACATTAATGATGTATATGAAATGTCTTTTATGGTGGATGGGTGAGGGTAGGGGAGATTTTTCATGTGTTTTCGACCATTCCATTCTTACACAAGATATGTTTATATCAATCTATTTTACCTTCCATAATGAGAGACAATACGATTCATCACGAAGTGTAGCTTACCGGCAGATATATAACAAACGTATATATTATATACTAAATGAAGAGACAAGGAATAATCGTGTGTCTTTAGACCTCTTCATATAGATTAAAATGTAGGTTAAGGTACATACGGTACAAGTAGCCTATATCGTTTGCTTCAACAGACACATTCCATGATAAATAACATAAGAAACAAAGCACAATGTAAGGCATTGCTCTTGGTACAATGGCAAAGCTGCTAGAGGTAAAGTAAGTACCGGTAATAAAACGAAACATATGAAAAGAGTTGATTAGGCTATGCCCAACATTATCGGTAGGCTATCTATCAACTGAAAATATACATATTTTATAATCTATATTTTATTAATTTCACCCCAACATATGCCAATTTTGTGAATAGGTTATTTA
This sequence comes from Lithodes maja, assembly GCA_037953745.1. Taxonomy (NCBI): domain Eukaryota; kingdom Metazoa; phylum Arthropoda; class Malacostraca; order Decapoda; family Lithodidae; genus Lithodes; species Lithodes maja. The sequence continues at coordinate 17,197 of JBAKBP010026981.1, forward strand.
TATAATATGCTTACGTGTCGGATAAATTGCGTCTATATATGCAGGCAAATTTAGACTAAATTAAGTAGTCTCGTTGGCAATATAAGCAAAATCCATCATAGTTTTACCATTTTAATGCAGCATAATTATATAAATCTGAACTTGGCTCTTTTGCCAACCATTGGCGTGCAACAATATCAAACCCACCAAACCTACCTAAGAATTAACTTAACTAACGGTTTATTTGAGGAGGTTTAAGCAAAGTCCGTTGAATAAATATATGTTACCTTCCATAATAGGAGAATATACGATATAATTATCATGAAGTTTGTCGTTTGAAGCAAAACTATATAGGCTACCTGGTACCGGTAGCCTACCGTTTATGGACATACCTTACCTACATTATGATCTATGTGAATTGGTCTAAAATTCTGGTGTAAAATTCATCAATTTACAGTTAGTATTTTTAAGTCTAGCCCATATATAAGGTGATATTTGGTGTAGGTTTTAACTTTTGAACTTGTTTGACATCAAATGTTGATTAAAATCCAAACTCGATCGGTTATATTTTGTCAACTCGGGTATTTCTATGGTTGCGGGATTTTTACGGGTAGAGGGTATTACAATAAGCTAAATACATCGAAGATTTGACCATATTAACCCTTATTTAGCAGGCTAGGTGGTCTATTTGACCGTAGCGCCCAGCGGGTTTTTTTTTAACCCTAAATAGGGTTGTTTACGTGATCATTTTCATGCCTAAATAAGACCCAGAGTGTAAAACAAGTATCTATCCCTGAAAGGGCATAAACAGAGTTTTCCAATGACACCCGAACCATCCTTGTACGACCACTGGTTCTCTTGCAACGATCGTGCAACACGAGTGCAAAAACCCTGTAATTAGGCAATTTCCCTACATAATTCCCTGTGTAGCGAGTGTGAGAGGGGAGGGAAGGGTGGGATTCAGTTCAGTTGGTCCACCGCGGTGGTGGGGCACGGTCATACAGTTGCTAGGCTCCTCACACCGCTCAGCTCTCTCTCTCAGCAACATTACGTGCTGAAAATGGCGCACGACATAAGTTGTGAACCGCCACATAGTCCAAATTTATTTCACACGACATAAGTTGCGCGCCGACAGTTAAGGGTTAATTAACTAAACCTGTATTATGCATCACTGAAATTATAAGTAGGCCTAGCCTATGTACCGGTAAATTGTGTTACGTGCCTTTAACCCCTTCTGTACCGGTGATGTACTTATCATTATATTCTGGCCACTATTAGACGATTTAGTACAGCTTAGGAAGGGCGTCTACTCATTACAAGGCTACAGCCTATCTCAATTAATCCTTTTAGATATCATATATCCTTCCCAAGCTTAGACAAAATCGTCTAAATGTAGCTGAAATCAAATACAAAAAGACGTTACCGGTAAAGAAGGGGTTAATATTCTGTTCTCAAAGATTTCTGTACGGTATTCATGCGCAGTTCTGCTGTTGTAACAAGGCTTATAATCTTAATAGTATCTCTAATTTCCAAAACGTAGACATTATTTGATCTCTTAACATATATATATATATATAAACAATACAAAACATATATTACAGAAAGGAAGTGAGTAATGGAATGTTGGTGTCTTATAACAAACTTTTGTTTTCTGCTTCGCCTTCGCTCTCATAGTAATCATTAACAAAATATTCGGAAAACGGATAAATATCAACATACTACTGTATGGTGTAAAATTATAAAATCGACATGTAAATAATGATAATACAGTATTTAACCCGTTGAGCCCCGGCTAGTTATAATATTTTGTTCACCCAAGTCCCAAGCCATTTTCATTTTTTTTTTTTTTTTTGCTAAAATGGAAGACAAGGATGAGAAATGCAAAAAAAAAAAAAAAAAATCACCTCGGACATTTTTTTTTTGGGGGGGGGGGGGGAGCCTCAAAAAAATGTGTTGAGCCAAAATGGAAGAGAATGGTGAGAAATGAAGACAAAAATAAAAATAAACTCATTTCGGTCATTTGGGGGGCGGGGGGGGGGGTTTCAATAGTTCGTCTCCCCCGCATGACCACCCGCCCGGGAGCACTAGGGTAAAAACTGAGTATGGCATTGTACGGCATACATCCTAAGGAGTGTCTCACATAAATCTCAAGCCTCTAGCTCCCATACGACCGGAGTAATGAAGGTTCAAAGTGGCGGTGAACTAAGGGTGTAAACTATCCCCACTAAGCCCACCACCACCAGCCGCACGGCTGTCTCGGCCCGCTCACACCTACTGGCCCGGCTCCCACACACACTACGGTACCTCCCCCTCCTATTCTCCCGCCATTTCCTACCTTACGAGCCACGTAAGTGTTTTTTATATGTCGGACGCACGTGATGCGTCGCTGGGAGTTGGTGATCAAACACTGCCGACGCAACACGTGCGACGCTGGGTCTCATTGGGTTAAGTTAGCCCAGTATATAAGGAGATTTAAGCCTGGTTCACACATAGCCGAGTCGGTGCACGAGTACAACACGAGTGATGAAATTTTGCTATTCGGCAATGACTCGTCGAGACTCCTCAACACTCGTGTTAGACTCGTGTATACTCTTTGTTTACTCGACACACTCGTGGGTACTCGTCACAGGGTCCAACAATTTCATGCATGCATGAAATTTTGGCGAGTACCCACGAGTGTGGCCTACATACGTGTAGACTCGTGTACATACGTGTTAACTCGTGTTTGACTGAATAACTTCGTTATTCGTGTTAACTCGTGTTGACTCGTGTAAACCCGTGTAACACTCTTTGGTGATTCGTCGATAATCGTCATCATTTCGACGTTGTATTTTGTATGTCAAAATCAAATGTATGTGACTCCAGGTGTTGTTTTGCATCCAATTAATATTTATAGTTACTTTATTCACATAAAATAATAAGTTTAATTTACAATTTTCCTTTACTCAAGTTTTAAATGACTTGTTAACCTAAGAAGTGCGCATGGGGGTAATTAGAAACGTCCCCCTGTGCTGACATATTTGAGCTGTTTCCATCACTAAAATATTCATTCTACCATAAATAGCATTAATACTTATCCATACGCGCCTATTATGGGTTGATTATAAAGGTATTAACCTGAAACAACAATAAAACGAGTGAAAACAGCGTTTGGATGGTCAAAATCGGAGATATAGGCCGCGAGTTATATAATGTATGGGTGAGGCAATCTGCTTTCCCGCCAATTTCCCCCAAGGCCACTGAGACACAGTCGATGGATATTCTCTCTCTCTCTCTTGCACTCGTTTGCTAACACTGATGACAATGCCCTGCTTGGAACTCGCTAATGTTAGCACGAAAATATACCTCAGAATAAGGGAATAACAGGGAAAATAGGTGATAACTGAAGGAGGGGAGGAAAGTGGGGAAGGAGGGGAGGTAGAGGAGTGATATTTTGCATGGCCCAGGGGCCCCAAAATTTGTTTTTTTTGTTTTTGTTTTTTCGATGTTTAACCCTTGTCTAGCGGGGTGTTTTGGGCTCATTTGGGCATATTCAGGCCCTCCTGCATGATAAATCAAGCATCTGCATGAAAAAAAAAAATATTTAGCAAAAAAACTAGGCACTAAAAGCTTCAAAATGAGACCAGAACGAGCTACGTAGCACTCGTGGTTCTCTTGCAGTGATGCCACGAACATGGGAGTTTAGCATATATCGGTATATTTTTCCCAGCTATGCTCACTACTGGCTACACTGCCGGCCTCTCGAGAACACAGGGAACATGAGTTAACCCGTACAGCCCCAGCGACGCGCCTGACGCGTCGGCGATGTATGTAACGCACAGCCCCAGAGACGCGCCTGGCGCGTCACCCTAATTGCGCCGACCGTAACCTCAGGTGTAGCCACTCAAGAGGGCTCAGATTTGTATGGGAACTGTGTACGTATCCCACGCAACCATGCCGATGGTTGAAAACTCTCAAAGTACACGTGCGTGCGCGTGAGCGCGCAATAACCTGTTTTTTTGGGGTAATTGCCTTAAATTTTTTACTCTTGTAAAATACGTTTTCGGGGGCTCTGTAGGACCATTCTTTAAGCTTTTTGAGCAGTTTTTCGTGGTTTTTCCTTCATTCCTAACCCATTCGCTATTGTTTCTGGAATAAAACAATTTTTTGAAAACCGGCCGGGTTCTGGTGAACAAACATTACAAAACTAGCCGGGGCTGGACGGGTTAATGGGCGGCGGTAAGCCCTGGGAGTCAGCTGTCTGGCCCGCTGTGCTCCCGGCCATTTGCACTCGATTTTAACCCTTTAAAAGCCTTAATAATGCTCCTAACTTGCTGCAAATTGGTGCACGACTTAAGTCGAGCGCCACCAATAAGGGGTTAAAGTTGATTTTTTTTTTTCTCTGACTCTTAACCTGACAAGCGCTAAATAGACCTAGGGGCTAGGGTAGTTATTTGTGCATTTCTAGCCTTGGATTCTGACAGAATTCGTTATATTTACAATATAGAGCATTATTTGTTTTCGGTATGCTTTTATTTTACATATATGATGTATATATGAACCTTCAAGAGTGCTAAAATAAGTGGGAAAAGCATTTGGGTGGTGAAAAACGAAGATATTGGCCACCCGGTCATAATCTCAGGCGAGAGAGAGCCACAGGCAACCCTCCTCTCTCGCTGTCTGTGAGGTAACTGAGACGAGCGGGGCGGTGTGGGCCGGTGTCTGGGTGTTACATAACGATCTTTTCTGCAACCCACTTGTGCTACATTATCGCGGGAGAGAAAAATAACCGATAAATGATGATAATAAGAGGGAAAATAGGTGATAATTGAGGAGGGGAGGGAGGGGGGAATAAGGTGGGGAAGGAGGGGAGGGGGGTGGGTGAGATTTACATGGATGAGTACTGGAGGGGAATTATCTCACCTAGAGACAAATTCCTTTGTTTTGATAGGCCCTTTTTTTTTTTTGAAAGCTTTTTTTATGGTCTTGCTTCCGTGAGGCCTATCGCGTTCCCTATAGGAAGCCTTCCGTGAGGCCTATCGCGCTTGCCGGGTTAAGAGTCTTCCCGCAGTCCGCCGGGGGAACTCTTAAGAGTCTCCCGGCAGTTCCCGGGTTAACAGAGAAACAAATAAGTAATATGAATTAAATACTTTTTGGAAGAATAGATAAAATAATTATTATGACTAAGCAATTTGAAGGACATAGTTCATGGTAGAACATACTGTAGGCTATAAGGGAAATATGCTGAAAATTAATATAATACTGTTATGGATATAAGAACATAATACTATGCGCTGTACTGTCCCTGAAAACATAATAAGGGTCGTATTTGTCATTAATATGATAAATTTCACATGGAAAAAAAAAAAAAAAAAAAAAAAAAAAAAAAAAAAATCCCCGGCGGCGCTGTAGGCATACTCGCTCCCCTCCCCGTCCTGGCCTCAACCCCGGCCCCGTTACTGTGATGATGTTGATAAGCCTTGTGCTTGTGAGGGATAAACACGAACTATTATGAGACAGACGGACTTAATTGGTTCTGAAAAGACAAAGGAGACATTTTTATTGACTCTTTCATGTTATTATTTGTGTGTTAGAAGGGTAATATTATTTTCAATTCCATCGTATTAGAAATGATTCATAGATTAAAAAAAGACCAAATAAGACATAGTTATATATATGTAGGGAGATAGATGCATTAAATAGACAGAAAAAACAAAAAACAAAAAGTTATCTCAATTTCTCTGGTGAACATTACCCAAATATATGAGAAAAATATAAATAAATAATGAATATTATCGCTGAAATAAATATAGAAAATAAATAATCATGTACGAGGATTGTTAATATTGACACTCGTGTTACACTCGTTTTGACCCGTGTTACACTCGTGTTGATCCGTGTTACACTCGTCGTGACTCGTCGTGACTCATACCAACAGTGACTCAACAGGGCCAGGAATAAACTAAGTAGGAAAATAAAATCAGCGAAAACTAATTATTTTCACAATAAGGCAGAGGAATATCAGAATAACCCAAAGAAACTATGGAGGCACCTAAAAACAACAGGCTACAGCAACAAGACAAGGGATTCGTCTAACACTAATATTGCTCTCACCATTAATGATCAGATTTGCCACGATAAACGACAAATTTCAACCTACTTCAACTCCTTCTTCACCTCCATAGCAAACACACTTGCACAGAACCTACCTCAACCTCTCAATAAATACACGACAACAACGGCCACCTTTCGAAATTTCTACAGAGATAAAGACATACACCCAAACACATTTGGATTGCAAAATGTTACACCAAAATACACTTTTGACGAGCTGTCTAACCTAAATGTACATAAAAGCACAGGACCAGACAAAATTCCTGCCAAATTTCTACAAGATGGAGCCATTGGTATAGCAGGCCCCCTAACCCACATCATCAACTTGTCAATTAACACCAACACTGTACCTGCTGAACTGAAGGAAGCTATTGTAACCCCTCTATTCAAGAAAGGAAATAAACTAGAAGTTGGTAACTACAGACCAGTTAGCATATTATGTATTGTATCTAAAATCCTTGAAAGAGCGGTATACACCCAAATTGAACACTACCTCAAACAAAATGATCTATTCTATAAGTTTCAATCAGGTTTCAGATGCATGTACTCGACAGACTCCTGTCTCATCCACTTAACGGATCACATTCGTAAAGAAATGTCTAAAGGTAACTACACCGGTATGGTTCTTCTTGATCTACAAAAAGCGTTTGACACAGTAGACCATGATATCCTATGTAATAAACTACAAGCAATGGGCATAGGATCTGTGAACTGGTTTAAATCTTATCTTAGTGGTAGAACCCAAAGAGTCAAAATTGACGATAATATATCTGATCCTATGCCAATTAACTGTGGGGTCCCGCAGGGAAGCATCCTTGGTCCCTTACTCTTTCTCTGTTATGTGAACGACATGGAACTGAGCGTCTCATGTAAATTATTACTGTATGCAGACGACAGCGTGCTCCTGGTTTCAGGAAAAGACCCAATAAGTATTGCCGCTTCACTTTCCAAAGAACTAGAATCATGTAGTGAATGGCTAGTGGACAATAGACTATCTCTTCACCTGGGCAAGACGGAAGCCATCTTATGTGGAACAAAACGCAAACTGAAAGACATTGTGGGCTTCTCGGTCAACTGTAATGATATTCCTATAACAACAGTGTCACAAGTTAAATATCTCGGACTAAAACTGGACGCGAGTTTGTCAGGTGAAACAATTTTGGAATCTATCCTGAGTAAGTGTAGAGCACGAATAAAATACCTGTATAGACAGGTGGGATGCTTGCCCGCGGCGACCAAAAAGACCCTCTGCCAAGCGCTTGTTGAATGTCATTTTGACTATTCTGTGTCATCCTGGTACTCTGCATCATCTAAATCAGCACAGCACAAACTTCAGGTCACTCAAAATAAAATGGTTAGGTTCATGCTGAACCTAGGACCCAGATCACATGTTGGCCAGGAACAACTTCAGTCACTAGGTATGCTCAATGTCGCTGACAGGGCCAAACAAATCAGGCTCACTAATGCCTTCAAAATTTTCTATGACAGAGCTCCAGAGTACCTAAAGAATTATTTTGTTAAAGCAAATGAGAGGAGTGGACATAATACAAGAAACAGGATGTTTAATTTTAAGGTCCCGAGAATCCAAGGACAGGGTAAGCAAACATTCTTCTTCACCGCCATCAAAGACTGGAACGACCTACCCCAGTCAGTCCGTGAAAAGAGAACACTGTATTCCTTCAGACGTAGCCTGAAGGAACACCTGAATCGGACAGCTGCGAGAAGGGAGCACCAAGCTTATGTCTACTACTTGTGACGCATGTCGAGTATGAGCATGCTGTACAGAACGCCCAGTCAGGCCCCACCCTCGCTAGGATCGTCAGGGCAGGAACTTTGGCTGTAGTCTGTGTAGAGTTTCCTAACTCAGTTTATGTGAACCGTTGTACTATAAGTATTATCATTATGTATTTTGTTTTCTTCTGAGTCAACGAGTTCTATTTTATATCATTGTATATATGTATTGTGTGTGGGACTTATATATGATGATGAGAGAGAGAGTTATGTGGCGCCGGCCGGTGAGCGCGCCACGAGGTGTGTAGGCCTCACTCCCTCCTTCCTCCTCCCTTCCTCCCTTTCAGCGCGTGGGAAGTTCTTTGTCGATCCCAGATTGAGAGAGAATATGACGTCATGATTGCCAGTGGGCGGTCCTTAAGTAGTTTGAGATATGCCGCTAGAGGGCCGAGTATAAAAAGAGAGGTTCGTGCCACCAGCCATCAGAACTCATCAGGCAAAGCGACCTCTCATATCCCTTGCAACTATCGATATTCTTCCGACTGATGTGAACTTTCTCTACTCTCTGAACAGCCTATTTTCTTCTCTTCTCGTCCCTTTTTAACCAATGACCCCTTTGGTGCAGATTTAGTCAGCCAAAGTATTATCGCTTGAGTTCTCACGAGATAAGTGCCTGTTAGATAGCCTATTTTTGGAAGGGTTAACTAGAATAGGATTGATTGATGTTTGTTGCACTCGTATATGTATTTCCCTGTGTGCGATTATTCATGTTCCTGTTTTCTGCTGGTTTAGGCAATGCTAGACTGGGATAGGGTTTCTGAGTTGTGATTTCCTATGAGTACTAGGTTGCGGTTGAACCAGTACAATTGCAACGGAGACGTGGAACGCCTAGGTGGTCTTTCTGACTGTGTACCGTGGGAGTTTAGCACTGTGTTGCGAGTGAGGGCTTTTGCCTGTGCCCCCAACACTGTGCTATCTCATTTGCTTGACTTTGAGAGGATCGCCAGGAGAGAACCAGATACTAGTGATCTGGATCTCTCAAGAGAGCATCCCGTCAATTACCGTAATTTGGCCGCACAGTCTTAAGGACCTCGCTAGGCTACGAGCCGCTTGCTCAGCCATTGTCTCTTAACCTTAGATATCCCAGCTAGACTTTGCTCGACCAGCAGATACAGCATAGTATTGAAGCTTCTCCTTATGTATATTATTGTTTAAGCACTATTGATTTCATGCGTGGCACGCTTAGCTACTTCAGAGATTAGTGGCCCACGAGCACAATCTTAGTAGGCTATTGCCAGTGCATTGTCGGAGTACTTCTTCTTAATGTTTGCCATATCCTATTGCTTATTCTTATAATTCTTCTTATGTCAATTTAAAGCCTTTAATTACCAGTGAGTTATTCATTAAATTGCTGTTCAAAATCCGATACTTACTTCTTATGAGTATTCGAGAAGCATCTAACTTATCAGAAGATTCCTTGCTTGATGCTCGAGGACTATTGTTTAACGTAACGTAATAGTGCCGATCCGAAGTAGAGGGTGGAGGACTTCTTAAGTTCTTAGTTCAAGGGTGGATTACTTCGGCTTCGGCCAACACTATTCTTTAGTGTTGTAGTACTTTCTTCTTTGTTTGATTGTTGACCAGACTAGATAACTCCCGTCTTGTTATTAGTCTGTTGTGTGAAACGCTAGTACCGAGTTCTTGTATACCCCGTTATAGCAGATAGAACTCTGGAGGGTAGTGGCGTTTTTTGTTCGGCTGGCAGTACTCTGGGGTTGGGATCGTGTGTTTTCCGTTGTGGCAACGAGCCATAGTCGAGTCCTGTGTAAGAGCCCTAGTGTACCTGAGTGCCCGGTCGTAACAAATGGCGACCTTGCTTAGGATTTTGTGAACAGTATAATTTTTTGCAGAGTTGTACAACATTTGTTTGTTCGTACTTTAGCGTACATATTGAAGAATATTTTTTTTTTGTAAGGCAATTAGGAGAGCATTTAAGAGACTCCAGTTAATTTAGTAATTAGTGCTTACATAAGGGAGTTTAACACTTTTGTCTCGAGAATTTTTTGGTGAACTTCAGTATGTCGGGCCCTAGTACTGACGAGGAGCGAGAGATGCTAAGTGAGGAGGTGCCGTTAGTAACTAGTGAGGAGGATGCTAGACTTTTTGTGAGTAAGCGGTACCACGTGACGGAGGAGAGGCTGACTGGGGTGAATGTTTATGGCTTGCACCTGATAGCCAAGGTTTTGGGCCTATCCAATGTAGGAGGGATGTCCAAGGGGGAGCTGATTTCCTGGGTGTTGCGTGGGCGACATGGGGTTTCGGAGGAGAGGGCGTTTGGGGGGGTTCCTCCCCAGATCCCCTCTCACTCGACTCCCACAGTGCCGTCCACTCAGTTGCCGGAGGTTAGCACTCTCCCACAGAGGGATGAGCATTGGAAGATTGGAGTGCCCTCGGGCAGTGCGTATGGTGGTTCCCCAGTTCTTGCCCCCCCTCCTTCAGTAGTGGCAGCTCCCTCTTCCGGCCTGTCTCCTGAGATGATATTTAAACTCGAGCTTGCTAAAATTGAGATTTAGGCTAGGAAGCAGGAGATGGAGAATGAGGCTAGGAAGCAGGAGATGGAGGCTGAGTCTAGGAGGTATGCAATCGAGGCTGAGTCTAGGAGGTATGCGATTGAGGCTGAGTCTAGGAAGCAGGAGAATGAGACTAGGAGGCAAGAGGATGAGACCAGGAGGCATGAGGCTGAGCTTAGGTACGACTCAGAGAAATATTGTGCTCAAATAGATTTAGATAAGACTCGTGCAGAGTCGACAGGGATTCGGATGGGCCGTGAGGGCCAAGTAAGAGAACAGTCCTTGTCCCACTTAGTCAAATTGGTGCCGGCATTTAGTGAAACTGAAGTCACAGAATTTTTTAATCGTTTTGAGAAGAAGTGTAGGGAGCATAATTGGCCTGAAGAGAAGTGGGCAGCTCTGGTCTCCTCAAGACTTACGGGTAAGGGTCTGAAGGCTTATGATGCACTGCCTTTAGAGTCTTGCATTGACTACCCAGAATTGAAGAGAGCTGTCCTACGGGCATACGAGTTGCAACCAGAAACATATCGATTGAAGTTTCGGGGTGTTACAAAGACTAGGGAGGCGACCTTTCTTGAACATGCCCGGGACTTAAAAGATGCACTTACAAACTGGACACGTTCTGAGAAAGCTGAGACGGCCGAACAGTTGACTGAGCTGTTTCTGCTCGAGCAGTTTTATAAGTGTACTGGTGCAGATATGACTTTAACTATTAAAGAAAAGAACCCTAAAACTCTACAGGAGGCAGCTGAGATGGCTGACCTCCGGCTATCACTAATTCGTGGGTGCGGGTCTGCCCAGCGTAGTGAGGCAGGTAACAAGGGGCGTGACGCCCCACCCCCCCGAGTTAGTGATATACATTATGCAAACAAGTACAAGAGCTATGATACCAAGACTGACCACAAGACTAGCACCGTCCCATTTAAGAAGGGGCCGGGCCCTTCCCAGTACCAAGGGAAGCCCAGAGGGGAGTTGGAGTGTTATCATTGTCATGAAAAGGGGCACTTTGCAAGAGTCTGTCCTAGCAAACCACCTACAGCAGCTGTGTCTTTGGCCTGCAACATTGGTGTGTCTCCGAAGTTTTCTGAGTTTGCCCGGGGCAGTTCGTCAGAGGCTGAGGCACAGCCAATGCAGAAGCACCTGGGAGGCTCGAACCCTGCTCAGGATGTTTTTTGCGACCATAGAGGACGGGGTTGCGTGATGTGGGCGGGGCGCAAGCATGGAGTAGAGGTCTTGCGTGATACAGGTGCTTCCCAGACTCTGATGAATAACTTGACTGGCTACCCTATAAATGCGGCTCGGGTGGTAGTAGTGCAGGGTATTAATGCAACTCGGTCATACCCGCTGGTGCGGTTGGAGTTGGAGGTGGATGGGGTGACACGTGAATTGGATGTCGGGATTGTGGAGAAACTGCCAGTGGAGGGCGTCGACCTTCTTCTCGGCAACGACTTTGCAATGCCCGCTTCTGAGGTTCTACCCTTAGTCGTTGCCGAGAGGCCGGCCGACGTGAGTGGGGGAGAACAAGAGTGTGTCGAGCGGTGCCAGGCACAACCCATGGCGTGTGCTGTCACCCGAGCTCGGGCAGCTAAAGTGTCACAGCCTAGTCCTCCGTCTTCCGACCAGCAGAGGAACGATCAACAGGAGGAGGCTAAAGCTGGAGTTGGTTTTAAGAGTTTTGACTCGGCGGCTCTCCTGGTTGATTCAGTATTAGCACCTATGTTAGAGTCTGGAGAGGCCCCAGGACCTGTCACAGCTAGTGAGGAGGTAGGGCCGGAAGAGACTCCGAGGCAACAACGTTGCACACGGAGAGAAAAAAGGATTGCTCAGTTTGATATTGGGGAAGGATTTGGGTTGCTTCGGAAGCATCTAGACAGGTTGGTTCCCTCAGATATTTGTAAACTGCAGTTGGAGGATCCGGAAGTTCAGAAGTGTGGTAATGGTGCTGTCGAGATTAAACACGAGGACGGGGAAGCATGTCATGTGAACCTGTTGGAGGAGTTTGTGAGGCAACCACCTGAGCAGCCTACTGTCCCTGCGTTGGTCTGCCGCGGCCAAGGTGGAGAAGGAGAGGGGGGCAGTAGGGCACAGGTGGAGGAGAGTAGGGATTGTTATGTCTCGGCGGAGCCGTGGGCGGGGGACACGAGTCTGGTGGCTGTGGAAGCGCTAGAGCACCTGCCTGAGCCGCAGTGTGCAGCACTCCAGCACCAGCTCGGTTCATACCCCACTGGTCGTGCCGAGCCCCTGAGTCTCACAACTCGGACGGTGCGAGATGTTCCGCGGGCAGGTCGCGTGAATGTTAAAAGACCGTTAGCCTCGTTGTTTCGGTGGTTTAAGGTGGGCGACGAGGCTTTGGCATGGTTGCCAGGTCAGGGTCGACCCATGGCTGCCAAGGGTGGTGGTCAAAAGGAGGACATTGAGCAGATTGGTAAGGTCGGCTGTGGTATCGCAGTGCCCGGTCGTCGCATAGCCTCCCAATGCTGCTCTAGTCTAATGCAACAGCCCTACCATAGACCGACTGTATCTGGCCATGTCGCTGAAAGCGGTGATGCTGCGCAGGCAGATGTCGTCACAAGGAATGCGGGGGTGCGCATGTACGGTATCGGCGGGGAAGCCTTAGCAATAATGAACTGTGGGAGTGACTGCACGGGTGGTACTGATTGTCCCTCTCATGACCTGGCTGTTCTAGGGACGAAGGTGGAGAAGGAGGGAGACTACAGGTTAGAAGCTGCGGTCTCGGCTGGGTTGTGGGAGGGCACTAGGCATGTTGTTCGTGGAGACAGTGCAAGGCAGTTATTTACTAGGCTATGGCAGTACTTTCGCATGTTTGTTGCTTCTCCAGGCCTGATGTACGGGGTAGAATCCGACATGCAGGCTGGAGATAGTGCAAGGCTCAGTTTAATTCCCTACCGTATAAATCCTGCTCGACAGCCTATGGTGCAAGCAGAGCTGGATTACGTGTGGACGAAGGATCTGAGGGATAAGGAATGTCGTGAGTGGTCGTTGCTTGTAACTTTGTCCGAGCGTGCTAAAGAGGTATGTGGTTTTGTTGTGGACGGGAGTACCTACCAGTGCAATGTTGTGCCTGACGGACTTAAGAATGCACCAGCAACGTGTCAGAGCCTGATGAATGAAAGTGAAAAGGACAATGATGCGCTGGGGCATTTCGAGATCTATGTTCCAGCCTATGGTCCGGTCGGTGTAGTTTACCCAGATCATTACCCTCTCGAGATCTTGGACCAGTTTCACAATCGGAATATGAGGCTGACCAGGTGGTCACTAAGGTTAT
>JBAKBP010026982.1:0-30854 GCA_037953745.1 Lithodes maja
GTATGAAGGCTGGAATGAAGGAGCATAGACGAAATTAAATACAATAAATGTACCAAAGGAGTTGATGAATCTCTACTAGTCACTGTTTTGACTTGAAGCACCAGCATCTTGAAGCTATGCATCTTCGACCTTTGGCATACATATCAATAGCACCATATACCTCTCACAACACTGATATTTTTTAATACGTTTTTAGGATCAATAAGACAGCAAGCACTCCCTCGTGAAACTCAAACTCGAGTTTCATAAGGCCTCGGAGTGCTAGAATCCAGTCAATAAATAACTTCTTGAACGTGAAACTAGACTGGCCAGGCTTCTGACATTTTAGGAGATGACCTCGAACTTGTATTCAAAGAATATGAATAAACATTTTGTCTGATACATTGAACAGCGTAACAGTGCGGTAGTTGTTGCAGTTATCTCGATCCCCTTTCCCTTTTCATATTGGGAAAAGAATGCAGCGAAGACAAGGAAGCAGAGAGTATCGTGATAACGATGGTGCATAGAGGGTGATGGATGATAACAGGGTATAGGCAAGATTCTCATCACCTCACCCCTTCTACCATCATTATTGTTAGTTCTCTCTCTCTCTCTCTCTCACTGTCTCTCTCTCTCTCTCTCTTTCTCGGTTACTTTCATTGTCTTTATTGTATTTTTCATTCAGACTGTTCTCTCGTTTCTTTCCTTCGTTTTGTCTTTACTCTTTTCTTTAATTTATTCCTTCTCCATTCATCATTTCAGTATTTGCTTTTTTAATTTGTTTCTAGAATGTTATTGTATTTATATATTTCAGTATACCCCCTTTTGATATTATATTTGATATTATATTTAATATTCTATTTCTTTTTCGAGAATGCACAATATATCGTAGGCTTGTGCATATACCTTTAAATGTCTTGATAGCGTAATGCTTAGTGTGCGAAATTTCGGTGTGAGTATCCTAGGTTCGAGTTTTCATTTCTTTTATTGATTTCATTAGTTAGGTATATTTGTAAATCAATTGGTGGGTTGGTGAAAACAAATATGAATTTATCACGGTTCAGGAGTAATTTATAGCGAAGCCTTCCTTTGTGGTTAAGTGCCCCATTAATTACCCCTTCCATTCGTCTAAACATTAGGCTACCATAGAACAGTTGGGTGTATGTACATGCTTAGATTAATATGCAACATTCGAGAATGCATAATATATCGTAGGCTTGTGCATAAACCTTTAACTGTCTTGATTGCGTAATGCTTAGTGTGCGGAATTTCGGTTCGAGTCCTTGGAGTACCACATGTATTCATTACTTTCATTGACTTCATTAGTTAGGTTTATTTGTAAATCAATTGGTGGGTTGGTGAAAACAAATATGAAATTATGTTACTTTGTTTTTTTATATAATGTCTGAAATTGGTGTTTTGCACAGGTTCTTTGATACACTAGTGTAGTCAGACTCATTTATTGTTTATACTTCTAACAGAGTGGGTATATTAAATGTTATATACTGTATATTAGGATTGTAATTTCGCCATGTTCTTGAGGTTGGCTCCCACAACACACTCGAGTCTGCTAGGCGGAGGTGATGGTGAGTCGGGGTACCGGACTGGTGAACGCGGTAGTGTTCCTTTCTTGTGAGCTGCTAATGTTGCTGTGGATTGTGTTAAAAGCCATCTGTAGGTTGTTGGTGATGTAGTCCTCCTCTCGGTAGTCATCACGGCAGGGCAACGCTGGCAGTGAGATGATCAAGATGAGCGACATACAAATGAAGCACCTCTTGTGACCTCCCACCTGTTTGAGGCCCTTCTTGTGACTTCCCACTTGTTTGAGGTGCTTCTTGTGACCTCCCACTTGTTTGAGGCACTTATTGTAACCCCCTACTTGTCTTAGGCACTTATTGTGACCTCCCACTTGTTTGAGGCACTTCTTGTGACCTCCCACTTGTCTGAGGCACTTCTTGTGACCTCTCACTTGTTTGAGGCACTTCTTGTGACCCCCAACTTGTCACAGACATTTCATGTGACTTCCCGATTGTCTGTGACACCCTGCTACTGTTAACATTCTGGTGCACTCCATGTGATACCAGTCGAGGGGCTACTTGTCCAAGGTTGCTTTTTGAGGGTTCTTTAGATACTCATGAACCATTAAGGATAACCATCACCGAGCTAAACATGGAGATAGTGTTAGATTTTACTAGAGCTTCGGCTGGGCGTGCAATGAGGAAAAGAGATTCTTGCTGGAATGGGGAGGGCGTGGGCATGATAAATCCTTGTCCTGAGCATCTGGCA
Organism: Lithodes maja; assembly: GCA_037953745.1. Classification (NCBI taxonomy): domain Eukaryota; kingdom Metazoa; phylum Arthropoda; class Malacostraca; order Decapoda; family Lithodidae; genus Lithodes; species Lithodes maja. Next base: position 2,266 of record JBAKBP010026982.1, read on the forward strand.
CGAGGATCCTGGGGTGGATTTTTGTACTGGCTTTTAGTCTTCCGTGCATTGCTACCCTCTGGTGTTCAGTTTTCTTCCTTACCATTTCGATGTCAGTGGTTGGGGGTACTCTTTGAATTGAGGCACACATACTTTTTTATGTGTGTATTATTATTATTATTTTTTTTGTAATTTTTTGGTTCTTCCTAATTTCTTCTTTGGTCTGCAATTGAATCTTACTGTATTTTTCATATTACGTTTTTTCTTCCACTTTCTATTTCTATTTTCCTTTATATTTATATATTTCCTTTATATGCTATCTATATATATATATATATATATATATATATATATATATATATATATATATATATATTACGGTATATATATATATATATATATATATACCGGTATATTAATTTTTTACGTTTTTTTCCATTCTTCCACTTACCCTCTCCCTTCTGAGTATCATCTTCTTTTCTCATTACCCATACCGTTATTATCCCTTTCTCCTCCCCTCCTTCCTTTCTCGAGTGTGTGTGTGTGTGTGTGTGTGTGTGTGTGTGTGTGTGTGTGTGTGTGTGTGTGTGTGTGTGTGTGTGTGTGTGTGTGTGTGTGTGTGTGTGTGTGTGTGTGTGTGTGTGTGTGTGTGTGTGTGTGTGTTGCCAATCATAGTTGCGCGTAGAGTGTGTGTGATAGTTGGTGTTATGTTTTGTAAGCAGAATGTTTTAAATACTTACTAACTGATTATGTCACAATTTGATCAGTAGTATAAATTATTTGGTAACCACAAACAGTGCGTTCCATGTCATCTTAATGCGGGATGTAGTGATCGTCATCTCATACATTTGTATTGAATTTTAATTGCATACCTTTATTTGCGTAAAACATAGAAATCGTAACTTTAGATTGTCATAATATAACCTCTTTCCCACTTGTCCTTCCTGTACCACTTTCATTGACTTCTCCCCCCTCCCTCCCTCCAAAAAATATATGTAGAGAGAATGATTATATACGGTATATATATATATATATATATATATATATATATATATATATATATTGTCTGTAATTTGTTTTTTGTTTTACTCTCAGATAGACTCGAACCACTGACAGTCAGAACGAGTGTGCATGCTTTAATCCACTACACCATGGCGTGATAAAGGATACTTAACCTGTTCATATTTACATTAAGGTGACATGAAATCCTACATGGACAGAATTAATTATTTCATACTAATGTCGTAGGATCCATATTCCAGGATGCCATACAGGGGTGTTTACAAGTAGCCCCACGCAACTCGGGTTTAAGTGATTCCATTTAATTCTCACCCAGCCAAACACGAGTCATTATTATCAAGTATATCTCAGAAATACTGGCTGTCGGAGGTTCGAGTCCGGCTGGGAGTATATAAACATTTAGTAGCTCACGGGTATTAGTGAGATATACTTGATATTAAAGACTCATGTTTGGCTATACTTACTGATTTAAACATAGACATATTATAATACATTTATTTCACTCCCAACACCAAATACCTCTCAATGAAATTAATGAAAGGATGTGATCATCCCAGGATTCGAACTTGGGTTACCACATACAGATCTTAAACACTAACCATTACACCATCAAGACAGTTAAAAGGTTAAGTAAATAACTACGATTATATACAGTATATCCATTATATACAGTATATCCATTATATACAGTATATCCATTATATACAGTATATCCATTATATACAGTGTATCCATTATATACAGTATATCCATTATATACAGTATATCCATTATATACAGTATATCCATTATATACAGTGTATCCATTATATACAGTATATCCATTATATACAGTGTATCCATTATATACAGTATATCCATTATATACAGTGTATCCATTATATAAAGTATATCCATTATATACAGTATATCCATTATATACAGTATATCCATTATATACAGTGTATCCATTATATACAGTATATCCATTATATACAGTGTATCCATTATATACAGTGTATCCATTATATACAGTATATCCATTATATACAGTATATCCATTATATACAGTGTATCCATTATATACAGTATATCCATTATATACAGTGTATCCATTATATACAGTATATCCATTATATACAGTGTATCCATTATATACAGTATATCCATTATATACAGTATATCCATTATATACAGTATATCCATTATATACAGTATATCCATTATATACAGTATATCCATTATATACAGTGTATCCATTATATACAGTATATCCATTATATACAGTGTATCCATTATATACAGTATATCCATTATATACAGTGTATCCATTATATACAGTATATCCATTATATACAGTATATCCATTATATACAGTATATCCATTATATACAGTATATCCATTATATAGTGTATCCATTATATACAGTATATCCATTATATACAGTGTATCCATTATATACAGTGTATCCATTATATACAGTATATCCATTATATACAGTATATCCATTATATACAGTGTATCCATTATATACAGTATATCCATTATATACAGTGTATCCATTATATACAGTATATCCATTATATACAGTGTATCCATTATATACAGTGTATCCATTATATACAGTGTATCCATTATATACAGTATATCCATTATATACAGTATATCCATTATATACAGTGTATCCATTATATACAGTGTATCCATTATATACAGTATATCCATTATATACAGTGTATCCATTATATACAGTATATCCATTATATACAGTTTATCCATTATATACAGTATATCCATTATATACAGTATATCCATTATATACAGTATATCCATTATATACAGTGTATCCATTATATACAGTGTATCCATTATATACAGTATATCCATTATATACAGTATATCCATTATATACAGTGTATCCATTATATACAGTATATCCATTATATACAGTGTATCCATTATATACAGTGTATCCATTATATACAGTGTATCCATTATATACAGTATATCCATTATATACAGTGTATCCATTATATACAATATATCCATTATATACAATATATCCATTATATACAGTGTATCCATTATATACAGTATATCCATTATATACAGTGTATCCATTATATACAGTATATCCATTATATACAGTATATCCATTATATACAGTGTATCCATTATATACAGTGTATCCATTATATACAGTATATCCATTATATACAGTATATCCATTATATACAGTATATCCATTATATACAGTGTATCCATTATATACAGTGTATCCATTATATACAGTATATCCATTATATACAGTATATCCATTATATACAGTATATCCATTATATACAGTATATCCATTATATACAGTGTATCCATTATATACAGTGTATCCATTATATACAGTGTATCCATTATATACAGTATATCCATTATATACAGTATATCCATTATATACAATACTGGATTGATATCAATATAATCATGTACTCAAACCCAACTGCACACTGAACAGCGTAATGTTTAAGTGAAAGGAAAACACATTTTATGGGGCACAGATCTCTAAGGACCGACTTTGCTATGAAATGTTCCTGAACCTAGGCTATAGGAATAATCTACTGTAATATATTAACTTAACTCCCAACACCAAACACTTCCTAATTTAATTAATGAAAACATGTGCTCCTCCCGGGATTCGATCCTGGGTTACCACATACAGATCATAAACACAACTTGACTACGTGAGACCGTGAACGTTCTGAGAAACATTGACAATTAACAATAACTGGCAGACTGTCATTAGTAGTGTACAGCAGGGCTCAGTGCTGGGTCCTGTCCTGTTCTTAGTATATATACATAATATTGATGAACACCTTACTTGGAATGTCTTTTAAATTTGCAGATGATACAAAATAAAAAAAAAAAAAAAAAACATGTAAGCACAATGTTAAAAATACAAGAATTTCTGTGAGACTTAAGTAGACTAGTAGAGTGATTGGATAAATGCAAATTGGAAAGATTTGAGTGTTGTAGAATAAAGCAAATTAATGTTTAGAATCCAGATCTCAGAAGTGATAAAAACGGCAAATAAAATAGTTGGATTGATTGCGAGAGCATTAAAGTTCAAATTTGGGAGAGAGAGAGAGAGAGAGAGAGAGAGAGAGAGAGAGAGAGAGAGAGAGAGAGAGAGAGAGAGAGAGAGAGAGAGAGTGAGAGTGTGTCCTATAACGTTAGTCCGGCCCCTATTAGAGTACTGTGTGCAGTTTTGGTCACCTTATTACAAATAGGATATTGAAAACTTGGAGTGAGTGCAAATGAAGGTTACAAAATGGGGTTCAAAGATTAATCAATAAATCCTACAATAATTAGCGTCTAAGAGAATTCAGCCTATTTTGCCTGACGAAGCGCATAGTGGGGGGCGATTTAACTTAATTATATAATCTCATACGAGGCCATGATAATCTAGATATTCACAAGTAACTTAAGGGAAGAGTTCCACTTGAGGGAGTTTTTTCTGGACCCATTTCTCCCACATGTTTAACCCCATTTCTGTCGATTTTAAGATATTTCGTGCCATTTAGGTGTCAATTTTTTCCTGGCGAGCGATAGCGAGCCTCTAAGAAGAACCGGCCTTCGGCCACGACATATTCTGCTGAAAAATGTACAAATTTATCTTGAAAGGGGCTCTCGGGGGTGTAATTTTAAGCTTGATGGATGTCTAGGGAACAAACTAAAAACTTTCCCTTAAAGTTGATCAATCCAATTACTCAAGAGAAATGAGTCCTGCATAATTATAATGTACAGTATATATTCTACTTCTATCTATTGCCTGACGCCGTGATCCCAGAAGGGGTGGCCACGAACGAACCGCCCCCATGCACCTCTGTCCCCAGTCAGTCGACGCCCCTCCCCCCAACCAGCACCGCCTTCGTTCATGTACTTCCTCACTCCATCCTTCCACCTCTCATTCGGTCTACCTCTCCCTCTCTGTCCCTCCACCTCGCTCTCGTACACCCTCTTAGTCATTCTCTCGCTTTCCATACGTTCCATATGGCCGAACCATCTCAAGTTGTTCCATTTCACACTTTCCAGCACATCTACCTCCACACCACACCTCCTTCTTACTTCCTCATTAGTCTGTCTATCCCTCCATGTAACTCCGCACGCACTCCTTAAGTAATTCATTTACACTGCTCTCACTCTTGGTCTGAGTCTCTCAACCAACGTCCATGCTTCGCTTCCGTAAGTCAGTGTCGGGATTACCACACTGTCATGCAAGGACTTCTTCACTTCCATACTGACCACCCTATTTCTTGTTACTGCTTTTAGCGTTCCTACAACCCTCTTCCCCTGTTGTACCCTCTCCCGCACCTCTTCATCCATAGTCCCATCTTTACTCAACACACTGCCCAGATACTTAAAAGAGTTGACGATCTCCATAGCCTGACCGTTCAGCTTCATCTCACACTCTGTGACTTCACCCCTTTCGAAGACCATAACCTTGCTCTTCCCCGTATTTACCTTCAAATTCCGTTTTTCGCACACTGTTCCAAACTCATTTACCAGACCCTGCAACTCCCATTCATTATCACTCATCAGAACTGTATCATCCGCAAACAGCAGTATAGGTAGCTTCCACTCAATTCCCTCCCTTTTCAGCGATACACCAACATCCACTGCTCTTGATAGTATTTCTTTCATAACTCCATCCATATATACAGTAAACAACCACGGGGACATCAAAAAATAGGTGGGCCCCTTTAAAGCGAGTTTATCCAGCAAAAGTAGTTAAAATTTCGTACTTGCGAGGGCTTTTACTTAAATATGTTTTAAGTGTGTGTGGAGTTACATGGAGGGATAGACAGACGAATGAGGAAGTAAGGTGTGGTGTGTAAGTAGACTGGAAAGTGTGAAAAGTAACACCTTGAGATGGTTTAGCCATATGGAGTGTATGAAGCGAGAGAATGACTACGAGGGTGTACGAAAGTAAGATGGAAGGACAGAGCGAGGTAAACCGAGAGAAAAGTGGAAGGATGGAGTGAAGAAGTACGAGTGAAGGCGGTGCTAGTTGGGAGGAGGGGCGTCTACCGACTGGGGACAGGTACATGGGGGCATTTCGTTCGTGGCCATCCCTTCAGGGATCACGGTGCCAGGCAATAGACATGTCAATCTTGGCAAACATTTTAGTCGCCTCATACGACATACGGGACACTTGACCCACTTTACCCCACAGTAGACTAGAGGCCCATATACCACAGGTGATAATTAACACCACATTCTTAACATTAATCATCAATTACAAGCCCCAATGTACTTTAATAAACTAATGAAAGCATATGGTCCTCCTGGGATTAGAGCCCGGGACACCACACCCAGAACATAAGCATTTAAACCATTACACCACCAACACAGTTATAACAAACCAGTAATGTACTTATCTTTGTGAAGGTTTAGAAGTATAGTTGGCTGCCATGAAGGGTTATTACCAGTCCCGTCCAAACACCAACACCATCACGCGCTACACTAAACCACCACCACCATCACCATCTGTGGACAACAGTTACTTGCTAGTAATTGAACCAAAAGTTCACAAGCTAAATTTAATTACAGTATATACAAGGTTGATGGTGGAATAGAAAACTTTGTAGACTAAGCACTAGGCTATCAAGGCCGTTAAAGGTTTATGCACAAGCCTAAGATATATTCTGCATTAATAAATTAATCAAAAGTGCAGCTTATGTAAGCAAAAAAAAAAAAAAATACATAGATTCTAGAGTTACTAAAAGAATACCGGTAGAGGGGAGGTGGACGGGCAGCGAGGGAGATTTAGACCAAGAATGAGATTGATTAAATCAAAACCTACAAAACAGTCATGCGGAGTGGGAGGGGCTCCACCTGACCGATTCAGAGGAGCATTGAGGCGATTTGTTCGTGGCCATCCCCTCAGAGATTGAGCCATCTAGCAATATCTATTAAAATCTGTCGGTCCAAAATTGCTATTATAATTAAAAACTTGCAAAATAAACAAACCAAAACTGGGACGACACATGCAAAAGAACTTCTAAATTGTTATGTGGAAATAATGCTTTAATCAGATTATTTTTTGAAATAAAAGAAACTACCACAAAGTGTATGTACATCACTACATGGTCAAGTTAATTTTACTATTTTGTTGTGAGAGGTTTAGACATTAGGCCAGTAGCAGTCCCATGGGTAGTCTCGTTTCATGAACTATATATCAAGGATTATGTAAAACTTTCAAAATACACTATGCAAAACTGGGACGACAATATAAAGGCAAAGTAACTAATAAAAATAGCTGTGGAAATATCTGTTTTTTACACCAACCAACTTCACATCTAAACTTAATGAAATCAACAAATACATGTGGCACTCCGAGGACTCGAACCCAGGATACATCTAATTTCCGCGGACTGTGCATTGCTATCAAGACAGTTAAAATAAAATTTGAAATAAAAGAACAATCCATCACAAGAGTGTACATCACTACTTGAGCAAGTTAATCTGATTCCCAAGCAAACTAATCGCACATGTACAGTACTCTATACTGCATGGGGAACACTTCATACACTGCCACACATCAGTAAAACAGAGACCCATATACCCCAGCTGATATTATCTATTTTTTTATTAATTTCACCACACCACCAAACACCAATGAAATTAATGAAAGCATATATGACATATGTGATCCACCGGGATTCGAACCTGGGTTATCACTCAGATTTTTAGACATCTTAATTATAACAAGTAATGTACTTCTCTTGAAGGTGTAAAGTGTAGTTAGCTGCCAAGAAGGGTCATCGGTCTGGTCCCAACACCAAAATCTGTGGAAAACATTTACCGATAATTACTAGTATTTTAACTAAAAGTTCACAATCTAATAAGACCAGGTAAATGCTTAAGTTTGTTTATGGATAATTTATAAAATTAACAAAAATACGTAATTACACTTTACTGAAAAATATGAAATGGCAATAAAGTTTTCTAAACATGGCTATTATAAAGAGTTGTGTTATCGGGCGTATCACCTACCTCTGACCGGGTATATCGTAGTGTTTACTATACCCCTTTGAAAGGACATTAGCCTAACCTATCCTAGTATTATAGGTGGGGGCTGCCACCCCCACACTCCCTCCCCCACTGTTTGACATAAACTTGGGTGTTAACAAGACATACGCCTGGTAACAACTCATTCCGAGAACTATTCACTGAAGTCACAGATTCATCAGGGCACCCACCCTAGCCCAGCTCTTGAGCAGGGAGTGCATGGTGGTAAAAAATTAATTTATATTGTAAAACTTCCAAAATAAACAAACCAAAACTTAGACGATCACGGTAAAAAGAAACCTTCAAAATCGCTATGACAGTATATGCACAATAAAATTCTTAATTATACGAAGATAACGTTAATTTTTAAACTAATTTCAACATTGACATGAATTTCCTAGTCTACTCTTTATATTATCAAACACTTATTGGCTAAATTGTCAAAGTGGTTATATATACTGTACTCAACTCAAATTGGAATAAGTTAGTTTTCGAAAACAAATATTGGTTAAAATCAAATTTAATAATTCATAGTAATTTTACATTCACAGGTCACTTTATATACAGTTGCGTATAAACTTATATAAATTCGCTTGACTTTCGGTATAAGCAAGGTGTCCCAGCAGCACAGAAATAAGAATAAAGTGAAAAATTAAAATTAAATTAAAAAAAGACTAGCACGTAAGTATAAATAAACAGCCACACTATACGAAAGTGCTGTATATACTTATAAATTAGCTTAACGTTATTCTGGCATAAATCCAATATAGCCTAAAACTTGCAAAAATAAACTAACCAAAACCGACTACAAAATAAAGACGAAACTTACAAAAATCACCAAGCAAGATGTCCCCCAGCACCACAGAACTCAAAGAATTAAGTTAAAATTTAATAAAATAAACAAGACTGTAGCATTATAATTTAAAACTTGCAAAATAAATATACCCAAACTTATACGAACATAGTAAAAATACAAAATAACTAATTAAAATCGCTATGGAAGAATTATAAATAAATCTTAACGGCCAACACTAACTAAACTCCTCGTTAACTCAACCCATTGGTAAGGTTCAGTTTAATCATTAGCCCTGGTTAGATTGGGATAGATTATACGCTTTCATTTCATCCGACGGTAAATCGAATCCCTTGACAGCGAATTTTTAGATATTAATGGATAAATATGAAACTACGGTCTCTGCTTCATTAAGTTTATACAATTAGCACCATATTTCACTACATAATCATCAAAATAATAGAGGAATCTTTATGGGAACTTTGCAATTTACAGTCTGTTAAAAAGAAACTAGGTATAGGTTAGTACAGTAGTGGACTGGAATGACTAATATTTGGAGTTAGTTTTTAAATTATACCGGTACTAAGTTGTTGTTGTTGTTCCCTAAGCTGCCTGGCCGAACAGCCCCGAGTCCCTGAGAAAGGCCATGGCCACGATCGGGCTTTCCCACAGAGCTCTCATTGAGTGTAGATTGTGTTGTTGGCATAAGTGGTTGTGTGAAATGCAGTCTTCTATGATGTGTTTAATGGTATGGGGTGCGTGTTACATCCCGGGCAGGCGTCAACAACGGAGTCATCCAGTCTCTTCTGATAGCTCAGGAGAGCTGGATGATGTCCGCATCTCAGCCTGGCCAGGTGGACTCTGTCCTCGCGAGGAAGGGAGGATTCGGAAGGATGGATTTCGGGAGGTCGTGCATGCAGCTGCGTGTTGTCTGAGTGAGTGGATGGATCGGTGAGAGATATGAGTATGGATGTGCTTCTGGAAGTTGGTTCGGGGTGGGCAGGGAGGGAGGTACTAAGTTAGGTTAGGTGGTTAGATTAGGCTAATAACTAAATTGCACCATTTCAAAACATGAAATATGAAGGTAAACTAGGGAATTAAAAAACATCCATGTTAAACTATTTGGAGTCATTGCTAGAATTCTACCGATAGTGTAATTATATATAAATTATAATAGAGCACCAGATCTAATACAGTAGTTAATTACCCCATGCTTATTATTTCTAACAATAAGTGTTAAAGTATTCCTATAAACTGTTGCAAGTTACTTTGTGTTAGGACATCACATGTCAGGCTACCCTGGTTATAGTCAGTTCAATTTTTACCCAACTTATTACTACATATTTCGCTACAAAATCTTCGGAATAGCTGAGTAATTAAGATTAACACATCTCAAATTACCCTCGGTTAGAAAAAAATAGATTTTAGTAATAGTAGGTTAGTATATAGGGTTAAACTGACCAGGAGTTTAGGTTGCCGTACAAAACCTGTTCAAAAATATTTATTATTTTTGACATTAATTTTATACACCAAGATCAGAGACTTTATACAAATGTTAAGATTCATTAATGCAAACTAGCTGTGGTAATAGCAAAGCAAAACTAACAAAATTAACTCTCGGCAATAGCCCATCACCCCTTCCTAACGGCAAGAAAGCGTAAAAGATAAGACACTGTTCTCGACATTAATTATCAATTACAAACCCCAATGTACTTTAATAAACTAACTAAAGCATATGGTTCTCCCGGGATTCGAACTCGGGACACCACACCCAGAACATAAAGCATATAAACCATTACACAACCAACACAAACAAAATTACTTCGCAGCACTGGCCCATCACCCTTCCAAATGGCAAGAAAGCGTGCAAGTACTGTATGATATAAAACTTGCAAAACAAACAAACCAAAACTAATCAAAATCGCTATGTGGAATAAACAAGAAAAATAATTATAAATAAAAGAACCATAATTTATGGCTACCCTATTCCTGTCTCCATCATTGTCCACCAGTTACAGCACAATTCTGCCTAAGAATAACCCTAACCTAAACTATCCTAGTATTGTGGGTGGGGGCTGCCGCCCCCACACCCCCGTGGGTTGAGTAAAACTGCTAACTGTAGAAATCTAATTGGTGTGGAGTAATAGGCCTAGCCTATGTTATAAAATCTGAGAAGACATTAGCCTAACTTATCCTAGCATTATCGGTGGGGGCTGCCGTCCCCACACCCAGGGTGCCAAAACAGGAAATATCCAGTTCTGGATCATTTTTCTAAGCTTACAAGGATCAACTTTGCGGGGGGGTGCGAGTGGCACAGCCCCCTGCTACATAACAGGGGGTCCGGGGGGCGTAGCCCCCCGGCCGCCGGAGAAATTATGAGATGTGAAGGTAAATATACGCACAATACATGCTCAAAATTTATTAAAAGGAATGAATAATATTGTAAGTAAAAGGGATTTAATGTATGTTTACTGGTGTTTAATCAGGATGCTAGGGGAGCTGGCTGCCTGTACTTCAGTCTCAAAGGGATTCACTTCAGGTCCACTAATATAGGCATTGAAAACAAGTTTTTAAATTATTCTTAGCAGTCCCTGTTTTAGTTTTGTAACTTTTGTCCAATAAAGATTTCATGTATATTTGTTGTTGCATTCCAAGAATTATTACATACTTAATTTATATCCTTTCATATGATACATGAGTTACTATAGAGTACTGGTTAAAATACATACCGGTACCAAGTTTCAAGAATAAACTTTGATTAGAACATTTGTTTGTCTATCATTTTCCCTGGGCCGAGTAAAAAATACCTGGGTCGGCTATTCCCATCTCGGTTATTGCAATTCTCAACGTGTAAATGGGCTACTCATTTCCAGTAATAATAATGATTAGGCTATAAAAAGCTTATATACCGGTACAGTACCTAGAAAATAATGGTAAATTTGGTAAAGATGTATTATCTGGTCGTACCGCCTGTCAGGCCCTGTCTTGTTTACACTACTCACATGTTCACGATCATGTTCCCGTCTATTTTGGCTGCTGTGGGATACAATAATAGGTTTATCGAGGAACTAGATGAGAATTTCAACAAGTCCTGGGGAGGGGCAAGGCCATCGTGAGGGCCCCTCAACAATTCCTATAGGCCTAGCCTATCCCTAAAATCCCACGTCAAACGGTTATGGTCCTAGGCTCATAGGCTATAGCCTAGCTAAGCTTATTTTTTGTTGTCTTTAACCTCAAATCTTCCTTGATCTTCATTATCATAGCCCTACTAGGCTAGTGGGGGGCTGTCTTAAGATTGTTGGATAATGGGTTAGGCCTAATACGCCTAGCCTAGGCTACTAATTTCTGCTCCAAATCATCATAGGCTTAGCCTAATAAAAGTTTATTTCCCTAGCTGAAGGAAAATATAGGGAATGAGTTTGAGTTGTGTTACCGGGCGTACGTCGTCTAAACACGCGAGTGCGGCGAGTTGATGTCAAACAGCAGGGGTGTGGGGGCGGCAGCCCCCACCCATAATACTAGGATAGGTTACTAGGTTAGGTTAGGTTAGGTTAGGTAGAGGTGGACATGATCTCGTCCTACATAAGATACCTCAATAAAACATTTTGCCCGTTGGATCCCATAAATGTTTCCAAGCTACCAAGAGTCTATGATCACACAGTTGAGTTTATTTCCAAAATAATTAATAAGTGCTTCTCTGAAGGTAGCTTCCCACATTCTGAAAAGCATGCACTACTCCGACCTACTCTAAAGAAACCTGGACTTGATGTTGAGAACATGTTGAACTATCGTCCTGTCTCCAACCTGTCCTTCATATCAAAGATATTAGAGCGTGCAATACTTGACCAATTACAACCACTACTTCAGCAGAATGAAACTATCCCAATTTTTCAGTCTGCTTACCGACAGCATCATTCAACTGAAACAGCATTGATTAGAGTACATAATGATCTAGTTGAGAACATTTGCAATGGTGTGGCCTCACTATTGGTCTTGCTTGATCTCTCTGCGGCTTTTGACACAGTGGATCACGAGTTGTTATTGAGTGATCTTTATGATTGTGGTGTGCGTGACTCCGCTCTCTTGCTTCTTGGGTCGTACTTGTCAGGTAGATCCCAGAGTGTGATGGTAAATCAAGTGGTCTCGGACTCGACACCCCTGCAGTATGGTGTTCCGCAGGGATCAGTTTTAGGTCCTATCCTATTTATAATTTATATTAGCAGTTTGTCTCTTCTGCTTCGTGCACATAATGTCACCTTTCACTTTTATGCAGATGACACCCAGATTTATGTGAGAATCACAAATATAGTTGATATACGGAGTAAGATGGAATTGTTGATGTCTGATATCAAGAAGTGGATGAGAGCGAGAAAACTTAAAACTAAATGATGGTAAAACTGATATTCTCATCATCCGAGGAAATAGAAGAGCTGATGATATAGTAGGTGCCCTCTCCATCAATGTGGGTGGATCTCAGCTGCGACCGGCCAACTCTGTTCGAAATCTGGGTGTATATGTGAACTCCCGATTAGATTTCAAAGAGCATGTAAACCAGATAGTTAAAAGTTGTTACTTGCACATCAGAAATCTCTATTTGGTGAAGCCGTTTATAACCAGACGTTGCCTCCTGACGTTGGTTCACTCATTGGTCTTCTCTCGTGTTGATTATTGCAATGCCCTGTTGGTGGGTCTTCCAAATTATATTTTGAAGAAAGTTCAGTCTGTTCTTAACAGGGCCGCAAGACTAATTTTTGGTGTTCCACCTAGAACTCCTACTACATCTCTTCACATAGAACTGCACTGGCTGCCAGTAAGAGCAAGAATAGAATTTAAGTTGTGTTTGGTGACTTTTAAGGTTCTCAAATTTGGTGAGCCTAGGTACCTTGTGGAGCTGCTCAGGCGCCCACCGGCACACCATGGTGTAGTTGTGCGTCATGACAATGACCCTTTTCGTCTTGATGAACCAAGGGCTTTCCAGCAGTCTTCTTTCTTTGAGAGGTCATTCTCCTACATGGCTCCGAGGTTGTATAACAGGTTGCCGCTGTCCATGAGACAACTGAGTTCTGTTGAATGCTTCAAGAGACAACTTAAGACTTTTCTCTTTGAGAGAAGCTATGATCTTGAGAGAGGTGTCATGACAGATGGCTATAGAGTTTAGGCTATTTTGCCACTGCTAGTGATTGTTAAATGTGTGTTGTATATAAGCCTTCTTTTGATGCATTGATTTTTGTTCTTTTTTCTTTCTCTTTTCGAGCGCTAGTGAATTTTTCGGAAAAATTGGCGCTTATGAGAAATAAGTAACATGCTTATTATTATTATTATTATTAGGTTAGGCTAATGTCCTTTCAAAGGGGTTTCGGCTAGGCTAGGCTTAGTAGGCTAGTAAACACTAGGATATACCCGGACACTCTGACAGAGGTAGGTGATACACCCGATAACACAACTCTTGCCAAATATAGGCTAGCTCACACAAAAATATATGCTAGGCTACTTACAAAATCGCTGTTGGTGCTAAAAGTCAGGTTTACCAAAAGCATCACAGGCTGTGGTCACGGTGGTGGTATCCTGCCCCTGCTGAGGGCTGGAATCTTGGATTGGATGGACCTTGATCTTTGACCATAATTATAAGGAATTTCCTATGATTAACATGCACAATTTTATATTTACAGGGCACTTACAATTCAGATGAAGTCAGATTTGTAGTCCAACCCCTTAATCAGTATTATTTTCCATTAAACTATCACTAAATAATGGCTAAACACATTTCCAAGTGTTTCACAGTTAATTGGCGGCAAGCAATTTGACGTCATCATGGATCATCCTCAACGTAAAACAATAGCTAATATCCTTTCGTTGTTTCGATTGATCTTATCATATATATACGCTTGAAAAACCAGTAATTCATCATAAAATCGCACTAATTTATAGCTTACCTTATGTCTCAAGGTCTTGCGCCTTTTGTCAAACTCATAAAATTGATATTCATTCACTATTTTTGAGAAATTAGAAGCCCCTTGAAATTGATCCACACGATGGAACACCGCATATTTTGACGGGGGGTATACTGGGATCATTTTTTGTCAGAAAACTAACATTCAAGCTTAAATTAATATTTTACATTATTTATTTCAGTCAATATATTAAACACAAGAGTAGTTTAGTTAATATATACATAGTTTTAGATAAATACCTATTATTATCCTTTTATCTACATATTATTGAGCATTCGAGTGCCAATTAAATTAGTTGTGTTAGTCTTGACTTGACTAAGCCTTCAGCGCGATATAACATCGGAGGTAAGCGTACCTCTAAGCCTCATTGTAGGCCTTATCGGACTCAGTTGGGATTATGTTTGTAAACAAACCAAGTTGCTCTTGACTCTCGCGTGGAATATTGTATATAATTACTTTAGGAGCTGCAATTGGACTTCAATTCAGGTTGTTGTTGTTGTTGTTGTTGTTCCCTAAGCTGCCTGGCCGAACAGCCCCGAGTCCCCAAGGAAGGCCATGGCCACGGTCGGGCTTTTCCACAGAGCTCTCAAAAAGTGTAAATTGTGTTGTTGGCGTAAGTGGTTGTGTGAAATGCAGTCTTCTATGATGTGTTTAATGGTATGGGGTGCTGTGTTACAACCTGGGCAGGTGTCGACGACGGAGTCATCCAGTCTCTTCTGATAGCTCAGAAGAGCCGGATGGTGTCCGCATCTCAGCCTGGCCAGGTGGACTCTGTCCTCGCGAGGAAGGGAGGATTCAGAAGGATGGATTTCGGGAGGTCGTGCTTGCAGCTGCATGTTGTCTATGAGTGAGTGGATGGAACGGCGAGTGATATGAGTATGGATGTGCTTCCGGAAGTTGGTTTGGGGTGGGCAGGGAGGGAGAGAAGACAGTATTTGTGTGTGATAGCGTGTGCTGGGTGTTGTTTTGATATTTCTTGGTGTCAGTGGGTGCGTAGCCATGTAGTGTATTGGGTGGTGTTGATTCGTGGAGGCTCCTGCTAGGAATTGTGTGCCTCTCATGTCTAGATGATCTTTGACTTTGAGGACTTTGGTTTCTTGATGTAGGTGATCTGTGGGTGTCGTAGCTGTGCATCCTGTGATGATTTTCAGGGCTTTATTTTGAATAGTCTGTAAGGTGATATATAATAGTTATAAGATCATAGCAAGTGTAGAGTACATTGTTAAGGCAAACCACTATCGTTTGAGGAGTTTAATGTCCGTATGTAGCTCAGGAGTCAGGACTCTAATTTAGCCAGGATCAAATTCTGGATAATTTTTTGTTCAGTTGCTAATTCGGGTTGATATATAGGAGACGCAACAATATAGGTAGCACATTTCTAATGATAGTTTTGGGTTCCTATCATCATATGCTTCATTTTTATATACTTTTTATCCCCGGGGAAAAAAAAAAAAAAATCTTTATTTTTGTTTTGTTCATTAACCTAACCAAAAAACCTAACCTAACCTAATAGCCCCCAAATACATTTAAGTTAAGTTAGGTTTTTTGGTTAGGTTAATAAAAAAAAAATCCAAGACAAAAATAAAAAAAAACAATATTTTTGTTGTTTTCCCTGGGGATAAAAAGTATATAGAAATGAAGCATATGATGATAGGAACCCAAAACAACCATTAGAAATTTGCTACCTATATTGTTGCGTCTCCCGTATATTGACCCTAATTCGGGATCACAAAGAATATGGGCGAATTTTGGCACACTGCCCACACCCCCGCTGGTTGGGGAATAGTGCAAAAAACTATTATTGGACAAAAATTAGGCTACTACTCCGGCAACGATTGGGCCGAGAGGTTTACAACAATAACAAGTGCGGCGGCGGACACAAGTTAAAATAAGGATAATTATCCCGAATAGACTCGCAGCGTTATTATACATAATTTATTAGGGAAAGTGAAGCTCTATGGAATCCTTATAATATACTCACATAGATTCCGTTGTGGTAGAATAGTTTTGATAAGTTTTGGAACTCGATTATGTCGATAAAAATAGAGTCCCGCGCGTAAACAAACTCTTCTTCTTCACTCCCGCAATCTTGAGAGCTCCGCTACGGACGTGTTCGCAATGGAGTACACTCGCTACGGTAAAGTGTTATGTTCTACAAAGATTTTACTATCTATCTATCTATCTATTGCCTGACGCCGTGATCCCCGAAGGGGTGGCCACGAACGAACCGCCGCCATGCACCTCTGTCCCCAGCCAGTCGACGCCCCTCCCCCCAACCAGCACCGCCTTCGTTCATGTAGTTCCTCACTCCATCCTTCCACCTCATATTCGGTCTACCTCTCCCCCTCTGTCCCTCCACCTCGCTCTCGTACACCCTCTTAGTCATTCTCTCGCTTTCCATACGTTCCATATGGCCGAACCATCTCAAGTTGTTCCTTTTCACACTTTCCAGCACATCTACCTCCACACCACACCTCCTTCTTACTTCATTAGTCTGTCTATCCCTCCATGTAATTCCGCACGCACTCTTTTTAAGTAATTCCTTTCCACTGCTCTCACTCTTGGTCTGAGTCTCTCAACCAACGTCCATGCTTCGCTTCCGTAAGTCAGTGTCGGGATTACCACACTGTCATGCAAGGACTTCTTCACTTCCATACTGACCACCCTATTTCTTGTTACTGCTTTTAGCGTTCCTACAACCCTCTTCCCCTGTTGTACCCTGTGACGCATGTCGAGTATGAGCATGCTGTACAGAACGCCCAGTCAGGCCCCACCCTCGCTAGGATCGTCAGGGCAGGAACTTTGGCTGTAGTCTGTGTAGAGTTTCCTAACTCAGTTTATGTGAACCGTTGTACTATAAGTATTATCATTATGCATTTTGTTTTCTTCTAAGTCAACGAGTTCTATTTTATATCATTAGTTATAAGTATTGTGTGTGGGACTTATATACAATGATGAGAGAGAGAGTTATGTAACGACAGCCAGTGAGCGCGCCACGAGGTGTGTAGGCCTAACTCCCTCCTCCCTTCCTCCCTTCCTCCCTTTCAGCGCGTGGGAAGTTCTTTGTCAATCCCAGATTGAGAGAATATGACGTCATGATTGCCAGTGGGCGGTCCTTAAGTAGTTTGAGATATGCCGCTAGAGGGCCGAGTATAAAAAGAGAGGTTTTTGCCACCATGCTTCAGAACTCATCAGGCAAAGCGACCTCTCATATCCCTTGCAACTATCGATATTCTTCCGACTGATGTGAACTTTCTCTACTCTCTGAACAGCCTATTTTCTTCTCTTCTCGTCCTTTTTTAACCAATGACCCCTTTGGTGCAGATTTAGTCAGCCAAAGTATTATCGCTTGAGTTCTCACGAGATAAGTGCCTGTTAGATAGCCTATTTTTGGAAGGGTTAACTAGAATAGGATTGATTGATGTTTGTTGCACTCGTATATGTATTTCCCTGTGTGCGATTATTCATGTTCCTGTTTTCTGCTGGTTTAGGCAATGCTAGACTGGGATAGGGTTTCTGAGTTGTGATTTCCTATGAGTACTAGGTTGCGGTTGAACCAGTACAATTGCAACGGAGACGTGGAACGCCTAGGTGGTCTTTTTGATTGTGTACCGTGGGAGTTTAGCACTGTGTTGCGAGTGAGGGCTTTTGCCTGTGCCACCCAACACTGTGCTATCTCATTTGCTTGACTTTGAGAGGATCGCCAGGAGAGAACCAGATACTAGTGATCTGGATCTCTCAAGAGAGCATCCCGTCAATTACCGTAATTTGGCCGCACAGTCTTAAGGACCTCGCTAGGCTACGAGCCGCTTGCTCAGCCATTGTCTCTTAACCTTAGATATCCCAGCTAGACTTTGCTCGACCAGCAGATACAGCATAGTATTGAAGCTTCTCCTTATGTATATTATTGTTTATGCACTATTGATTTCATGTGTGGCACGCTTAGCTACTTCAGAGATTAGTGGCCCACGAGCACAATCTTAGTAGGCTATTGCCAGTGCATTGTCGGAGTACTTCTTTTTAATGTTTGCCATATCCTATTGCTTATTCTTATAATTCTTCTTATGTCAATTTAAAGCCTTTAATTACCAGTGAGTTATTCATTAAATTGCTGTTCAAAATCCGATACTTACTTCTTATGAGTATTCGAGAAGCATCTAACTTATCAGAAGATTCCTTGCTTGATGCTCGAGGACTATTGTTTAACGTAACGTAATAGTGCCGATCCGAAGTAGAGGGTGGAGGACTTCTTAAGTTCTTAGTTCAAGGGTGGATTACTTCGGCTTCGGCCAACACTATTCTTTAGTGTTGTAGTACTTTCTTCTTTGTTTGATTGTTGACCAGACTAGATAACTCCCGTCTTGTTATTAGTCTGTTGTGTGAAACGCTAGTACCGAGTTCTTGTATACCCCGTTATAGCAGATAGAACTCTGGAGGGTAGTGGCGTTTTTTGTTCGGCTGGCAGTACTCTGGGGTTGGGATCGTGTGTTTCCGTTGTGGCAGCGAGCCATACTCGAGTCCTGTGTAAGAGCCCTAGTGTACCCGAGTGCCCGGTCGTAACAAATGGCGACCTTGCTTAGGATTTTGTGAACAGTATAATTTTTTGCAGAGTTGTACAACATTTGTTTGTTGGTACTTTAGCGTACAT
Source organism: Lithodes maja (assembly GCA_037953745.1). Lineage (NCBI taxonomy): Eukaryota > Metazoa > Arthropoda > Malacostraca > Decapoda > Lithodidae > Lithodes > Lithodes maja. Next base: position 21,702 of record JBAKBP010026982.1, read on the forward strand.
ATTGAAGAATATTTTTTTTTGTAAGGCAATTAGGAGAGCATTTAAGAGACTCCAGTTAATTTAGTAATTAGTGCTTGCATAAGGGAGTTTAACACTTTTGTCTCGAGAATTTTTTGGTGAACTTCAGTATGTCGGGCCCTAGTACTGACGAGGAGCGAGAGATGCTATGTGAGGAGGTGCCGTTAGTAACTAGTGAGGAGGATGCTAGACTTTTTGTGAGTAAGCGGTACCACGTGACGGAGGAGAGGCTGACTGGGGTGAATGTTTATGGCTTGCACCTGATAGCCAAGGTTTTGGGTCTATCCAGTGTAGGAGGGATGTCCAAGGGGGAGCTGATTTCCTGGGTGTTGCGTGGGCGACATGGGGTTTCGGAGGAGAGGGCGTTTGGGGGGGTTCCTCCCCAGATCCCCTCTCACTCGACTCCCACAGTGCCGTCCACTCAGTTGCCGGAGGTTAGCACTCTCCCACAGAGGGATGAGCATTGGAAGATTGGAGTGCCCTCGGGCGGTGCGTATGGTGGTTCCCCAGTTCTTGCCCCCCCTCCTTCAGTAGTGGCAGCTCCCTCTTCCGGCCTGTCTCCTGAGATGATATTTAAACTCGAGCTTGCTAAAATGGAGAATGAGTCTAGGAGGCATGAGAAGGAGATTGAGGCTGAGACTAGGAAGCAGGAGATTGAGTCTAGGAAGCAGGAGAAGGAGATTGAGGCCGAGATTAGGTACGACTCAGAGAAATATTGTGCTCAAATAGATTTAGATAAGACTCGTGCAGAGTCGACAGGGATTCGGATGGGCCGTGAGGGCCAAGTAAGAGAACAGTCCTTGTCTCACTTAGTCAAATTGGTGCCGGCATTTAGTGAAACTGAAGTCACAGAATTTTTTAATCGTTTTGAGAAGAAGTGTAGGGAGCATAATTGGCTTGAAGAGAAGTGGGCAGCTCTAGTCTCCTCCAGACTTACGGGTAAGGGTCTGAAGGCTTATGATGCACTGCCGTTAGAGTCTTGCATTGACTACCCAGTATTGAAGAGAGCTGTCCTACGGGCATACGAGTTGCAACCAGAAACATATCGATTGAAGTTTCGGGGTGTTACGAAGACTAGGGAGGCGACCTTTCTTGAACATGCCCGGGACTTAAAAGATGCACTTGCTAACTGGACACGTTCTGAGAAAGCTGAGACGGCCGAACAGTTGACTGAGCTGTTTCTGCTCGAGCAGTTTTATAAGTGTACTGGTGCAGATATGACTTTAACTATTAAAGAAAAGAACCCTAAAACTCTACAGGAGGCAGCTGAGATGGCTGACCTCCGGCTATCATTAATTCGTGGGTGCGGGTCTGCCCAGCGTAGTGAGGCAGGTAACAAGGGGCGTGACACCCCACCCCCCCGAGTTAGTGATATACATTATGCAAACAAGTACAAGAGCTATGATACCAAGACTGACCACAAGACTAACACCGTCCCATTTAAGAAGGGGCCGGGCCCTTCCCAGTACCAAGGGAAGCCCAGAGGGGAGTTGGAGTGTTATCTTTGTCATGAAAAGGGGCACTTTGCAAGAGTCTGTCCTAGCAAACCACCTACAGCAGCTGTGTCTTTGGCCTGCAACATTGGTGTGTCTCCGAAGTCTTCTGAGTTTGCCCGGGGCAGTTCGTCAGAGGCTGAGGCACAGCCAATGCAGAAGCACCTGGGAGGCTCGAACCCTGCTCAGGATGTTTTTTGCGACCATAGAGGACGGGGTTGCGTGATGTGGGCGGGGCGCAAGCATGGAGTAGAGGTCTTGCGTGATACAGGTGCTTCCCAGACTCTGATGAACAATTTGACTGGCTACCCTATAAATGCGGCTCGGGTGGTAGTGGTGCAGGGTATTAATGCAACTCGGTCATACCCGCTGGTGCGGTTGGAGTTGGAGGTGGATGGTGTGGCACGTGAATTGGATGTTGGGATTGTGGAGAAACTGCCAGTGGAGGGCGTCGACCTTCTTCTCGGCAACGACTTTGCAATGCCCGCTTCTGAGGTTCTACCCTTAGTCGTTGCCGAGAGGCCGGCCGACGTGAGTGGGGGAGAACAAGAGTGTGTCGAGCGGTGCCAGGCACAACCCATGGCGTGTGCTGTCACCCGAGCTCGGGCAGCTAAAGTGTCACAGCCTAGTCCTCCGTCTTCAGACCAGCAGAGGAACGATCAACAGGAGGAGGCTAAAGCTGGAGTTGGTTTTAAGAGTTTTGACTCGGCGGCTCTCCTGGGTGATTCAGTATTGGCACCTATGTTAGAGTCTGGAGAGGCCCCAGGACCTGTCACAGCTAGTGAGGAGGTAGGGCCGGAAGAGACTCCGAGGCAGCAACGTTGCACACGGAGAGAAAAAAGGATTGCTCAGTTTGATATTGGGGAAGGATTTGGGTTGCTTCGGAAGCATCTAGACAGGTTGGTTCCCTCAGATATTTGTAAACTGCAGTTGGAGGATCCGGAAGTTCAGAAGTGTGGTAATGGTGCTGTCGAGATTAAACACGAGGACGGGGAAGCATGTCATGTGAACCTGTTGGAGGAGTTTGTGAGGCAACCACCTGAGCAGCCTACTGTCCCTGCGTTGGTCTGCCGCGGCCAAGGTGGAGAAGGAGAGGGGGGCAGTAGGGCACAGGTGGAGGAGAGTAGGGATTGTCATGTCTCGGCGAAGCAGTGGGCGGGGGACACGAGTCTGGTGGCTGTGGAAGTGCTAGAGCACCTGCCTGAGCAGCAGTGTGCAGCACTCCAGCACCAGCTCGGTTCATACCCCACTGGTCGTGCCGAGCCCCTGAGTCTCACAACTCGGGCGGTGCGAGATGTTCCGCAGGCAGGTCATGTGACTGTTAAAAGACCGTTAGCCTCGTTGTTTCGGTGGTTTAAGGTGGGCGACGAGGCCTTGGCATGGTTGCCAGGTCAGGGTCGACCCATGGCTGCCAAGGGTGGTGGTCAAAAGGAGGACATTGAGCAGATTGGTAAGGTCGGCTGTGGTATCGCAGTGCCCGGTCGTCGCATAGCCTCCCAATGCTGCTCTAGTCTAATGCAACAGCCCTACCATAGACCGACTGTATCTGGCCATGTCGCTGAAAGCGGTGATGCTGCGCAGGCAGATGTCGTCACAAGGAATGCGGGGGTGCGCATGTACGGTATCGGCGGGGAAGCCTTAGCAATAATGAACTGTGGGAGTGACTGCAGGGGTGGTACTGATTGTCCCTCTCATGACCTGGCTGTTCTAGGGACGAAGGTGGAGAAGGAGGGAGACTACAGGTTAGAAGCTGCGGTCTCGGCTGGGTTGTGGGAGGGCACAAGGCATGTTGTTCGTGGAGACAGTGCAAGGCAGTTATTTACTAGGCTATGGCAGTACTTTCGCATGTTTGTTGCTTCTCCAGGCCTGAGGTACGGGGTAGAATCCGACATGCAGGCTGGAGATAGTGCAAGGCTCAGTTTAATTCCCTGCCGTATAAATCCTGCTCGACAGCCTATGGTGCAAGCAGAGCTGGATTACGTGTGGACGAAGGATCTGAGGGATAAGGAATGTCGTGAGTGGTCGTTGCTTGTAACTTTGTCCGAGCGTGCTAAAGAGGTATGTGGTTTTGTTGTGGACGGGAGTACCTACCAGTGCAATGTTGTGCCTGACGGACTTAAGAATGCACCAGCAACGTGTCAGAGCCTGATGAATGAAAGTGAAAAGGACGATGATGCGCTGGGGCATTTCGAGATCTATGTTCCAGCCTATGGTCCGGTCGGTGTAGTTTACCCAGATCATTACCCTCTCGAGATCTTGGACCAGTTTCACAATCGGAATATGAGGCTGACCAGGTGGTCACTAAGGTTATTGGTATATAACCTGGACATAAGCCATATTGCCGGTTGTGACAACGAGGTTGCATGTGGTCGTTCAGGGGTATATGATCCTGGGTAAATTGACACACGGGTAGCCTCCTGCTTTGGTTTGAGTAGTATTTTGCGCTTGGTGCTTGTTGGCTCGCGGTTGTAGCCCAGCGTATTGGGTCGTAAAGCAGGATTGTTGAGCGTTTGGTATAGAAGAAAATAGGCTGCCCTTATAGTGCAGCCGGAAAAAAACATATTAAAATATAAAAATCATATAAAAACTCTTTCTTTTTGATGAAGATAATTGTATAAGTTTGTCATAGCCTATAAGGTTTGAGTAGTCCACGAACTATCAAACGGCTGAGCTGCTGTAAGCTCGCTCTGGGAGCATGATATTGTGTCTTTTACTATTGTTGGGAGGAGTTATGAAATGTGAATTTTTTTTTATAAGATGTGTTTTAGTGATAAACTCAGCGTTGTTTTAGTGCCATGCGGTCGCTGGGTGTGGGGGGTTTGATGGGGTTCTGTATATCAGATTTTAGCTCAGGGTCGAGCAAGTAAAATCTTGGGGGAGGTGTGACGCATGTCGAGTATGAGCATGCTGTACAGAACGCCCAGTCAGGCCCCACCCTCGCTAGGATCGTCAGGGCAGGAACTTTGGCTGTAGTCTGTGTAGAGTTTCCTAACTCAGTTTATGTGAACCGTTGTACTATAAGTATTATCATTATGTATTTTGTTTTCTTCTAAGTCAACGAGTTCTATTTTATATCATTAGTTATAAGTATTGTGTGTGGGACTTATATACAATGATGAGAGAGAGAGTTATGTAACGACAGCCAGTGAGCGCGCCACGAGGTGTGTAGGCCTAACTCCCTCCTCCCTTCCTCCCTTCCTCCCTTTCAGCGCGTGGGAAGTTCTTTGTCAATCCCAGATTGAGAGAATATGACGTCATGATTGCCAGTGGGCGGTCCTTAAGTAGTTTGAGATATGCCGCTAGAGGGCCGAGTATAAAAAGAGAGGTTTTTGCCACCATGCTTCAGAACTCATCAGGCAAAGCGACCTCTCATATCCCTTGCAACTATCGATATTCTTCCGACTGATGTGAACTTTCTCTACTCTCTGAACAGCCTATTTTCTTCTCTTCTCGTCCCTTTTTAACCAATGACCCCTTTGGTGCAGATTTAGTCAGCCAAAGTATTATCGCTTGAGTTCTCACGAGATAAGTGCCTGTTAGATAGCCTATTTTTGGAAGGGTTAACTAGAATAGGATTGATTGATGTTTGTTGCACTCGTATATGTATTTCCCTGTGTGCGATTATTCATGTTCCTGTTTTCTGCTGGTTTAGGCAATGCTAGACTGGGATAGGGTTTCTGAGTTGTGATTTCCTATGAGTACTAGGTTGCGGTTGAACCAGTACAATTGCAACGGAGACGTGGAACGCCTAGGTGGTCTTTTTGATTGTGTACCGTGGGAGTTTAGCACTGTGTTGCGAGTGAGGGCTTTTGCCTGTGCCACCCAACACTGTGCTATCTCATTTGCTTGACTTTGAGAGGATCGCCAGGAGAGAACCAGATACTAGTGATCTGGATCTCTCAAGAGAGCATCCCGTCAATTACCGTAATTTGGCCGCACAGTCTTAAGGACCTCGCTAGGCTACGAGCCGCTTGCTCAGCCATTGTCTCTTAACCTTAGATATCCCAGCTAGACTTTGCTCGACCAGCAGATACAGCATAGTATTGAAGCTTCTCCTTATGTATATTATTGTTTATGCACTATTGATTTCATGTGTGGCACGCTTAGCTACTTCAGAGATTAGTGGCCCACGAGCACAATCTTAGTAGGCTATTGCCAGTGCATTGTCGGAGTACTTCTTTTTAATGTTTGCCATATCCTATTGCTTATTCTTATAATTCTTCTTATGTCAATTTAAAGCCTTTAATTACCAGTGAGTTATTCATTAAATTGCTGTTCAAAATCCGATACTTACTTCTTATGAGTATTCGAGAAGCATCTAACTTATCAGAAGATTCCTTGCTTGATGCTCGAGGACTATTGTTTAACGTAACGTAATAGTGCCGATCCGAAGTAGAGGGTGGAGGACTTCTTAAGTTCTTAGTTCAAGGGTGGATTACTTCGGCTTCGGCCAACACTATTCTTTAGTGTTGTAGTACTTTCTTCTTTGTTTGATTGTTGACCAGACTAGATAACTCCCGTCTTGTTATTAGTCTGTTGTGTGAAACGCTAGTACCGAGTTCTTGTATACCCCGTTATAGCAGATAGAACTCTGGAGGGTAGTGGCGTTTTTTGTTCGGCTGGCAGTACTCTGGGGTTGGGATCGTGTGTTTCCGTTGTGGCAGCGAGCCATACTCGAGTCCTGTGTAAGAGCCCTAGTGTACCCGAGTGCCCGGTCGTAACAACCCTCTCCCGCACCTCTTCATCCATAGTCCCATCTTTACTCAACACACTGCCCAGATACTTAACCCTCTCCGACATATGACGCAATTTTGAGCCTATTGGGGATACTTTAAAGTCTTTGTTACCATCAGGGGTATTTAGAAACCTTTAGTTTAGTTACTTCAACCTATGCAGTTGTCTTTGAGTAAGTTGTGGGCAGAAAACGAATTTTGGAGAGGTAATTATAAGAGTGAGAGAACTCTATTTCTTATTGCTAATCTGGCAACCTCTGCGTCATATGTGTCTGAAGGAGTTAAAAGAGTTGACGATCTCCATAGCCTGACCGTTCAGCTTCACCTCACACTCTGTGACTTCACCCCTTTCGAAGACCATAACCTTGCTCTTCCCCGTATTTACCTTCAAATTCCGTTTTTCGCACACTGTTCCAAACTCATTTACCAGACCCTGCAACTCCCATTCATTATCACTCATCAGAACTGTATCATCCGCAAACAGCAGTATAGGTAGCTTCCACTCAATTCCCTCCCTTTTCAGCGATACACCAACATCCACTGCTCTTGATAGTATTTCTTTCATAACTCCATCCATATATACAGTAAACAACCACGGGGACATCACACACCCCTGTTTCAAACCAACATTCAGGTCAAAGAACTCGCTCTGCTCACTCTCCACACGTACTGCTGCCTTTGCACCCTCATACATGCTCTTCACTGCTTTCAGCAACTTGCCCTCTACTCCGTATATTCTAAGTACAGTAAAAGTCCGTTAATCCGACGACCGATGATTCGAATCTCCCAATAGTCCGAATTTTTCAATTTGAGGCCAAATCCGAATTCTCCCAATGGTCCGAATTTCAAGAAGTCCCAAAGTCCCCTTTTTGAGGCATTAGGCCACTCAAATGACACATAATGGAGCACACACATATCATATGTTCATGAATTCACTTTAAAAGTTTACCATTGTCATTGTAGCCTATTACCTACTTCAAAACATTCAGATTAATGGTCAAAGGAAGCTACTGATATAAACTAAACACCTTCTTCTTCTTCTTCTTCTTCCACATCGTCTGCTAGAGAGTTTGTTTTGCTCTTGAACGCATCCTTGGGACGCTCCGATGCGCTACTGGCTTGAACCGCATTTTCTGCAAGCACATTCAGTCTTGAGCTTGAAAATGCACCTTTGGATGTATTAGCCTTGAGCTTGAAAACGCACCTTTGGACGTTCCGATACGCTACTATTTATAGTTCAGTGATCGGAGCGTCCCAAGGGTGCTTTCAAGACAACAAGACAAGGGTGCTTTCAATACAATATAATATAACAGAGCACATCACAAAAGGAAAATCACAAAAGGAAAATTACAAGAACTTCTCAGGGAGGTGCCGTTGTTAAGGCATTACTTCCCGAACCACATCTGATCTTAAAGAGCAAGACAAACTCGCTAGTTGACGGAAGAAGAAGAAGACGTTTATATCAGCAGATTCCTTTGACCATTAATCTGAATGTTTTGAAGTAGGTAATAGGCTACAATGACAATGGTAAACTTTTGAAGTGATTTCATGAACATATGATATGTGTGTGTGCACCATTGTGTCATTTGGGTGGCCTAATGTCTCGATGTTTTCATCATACACAGGTTCATAGGGGTAAAGTCCGATAATCCGAAAAATCCACTAATCCGAACGAGGGCCGGTCCGCTGCCCTTCGGATTAACGGAAGTTTACTGTACTTTCCACAAACCTTCTCTATCCACTCTGTCATAGGCCTTCTCCAAGTCCATAAAGGCAACATACACCTTTTGTTTCTTCTCCAGATACTTCTCCACAACACAATTCAGGGTAAAAATCTGATCTACACATCCTCTTCCCTTCCTAAAGCCTTCCTGCTCGTCGCCTATCCATTTCTCCGTTCTCACTCTCTCAATCACTACCCTACTGTATACCTTCCCTACTACGCTTAGAAGACATATTCCTCGGTGGTTACCACACACTCCTCTTTCCCCTTTGCCCTTATATAGGGGGACTATTATGCCAGTCTTCCAGTCATCGGGTGCACTCCCCTTCTCCCATGCTAGTTTGCACATTTTCCATACCCATTCTATCACTATCTCACCACCATACCTCAACATTTCCCCACACACTCCATCTGTTCCTGGTGCTTTCCCCAACTTCACTCTTTTCATGGCTTCCCACACTTCTGACCTCCTGATCCCCACCTCCTCCTCCACTACTTCTCTTCTTCTCCCTCCCATACCATATCCAGCTATGTTTGCTGGCTCTTCATTCCTTTCATTTAGCAACTCACTGAAGTACTCCCTCCATCTTTCGACTCTCTCTTGCTTCTCGGCTAGCATTCTCCCATTCTTATCTTTCACACCCTTACTGTTTCCCTTGCTACCTTCCCTAACTTTCTTGACTTCTTTCCAGAACAGTTTCTTACTCTCCCTCCATTTTACACTCCGATTCCTTCCAAATTCCTCATCTACTCTAATCTTACTTTCCTTCACTACTCTCTTCACCACCCTCTTACTCTCCACGTACCTCGCTCGTTTCTGTCTCTCGGAATCTTCATTCCCTCTACTACCCAACCACTCTCTATATGCTTTCTTCTTATCTTCCACAGCTATTCTTACCTCTTCTGTCCACCATGCTGTACCTTTCACTCCCCTCCCTCTTCTCCTCACTCCACACACCTCCTCACATGCTGCACAGATCTCATCCTTAAACACCTTGCTCATCTCCTCCACTTCCTCCATAACTTCCAGGTCGAACCCACCTAGTCGTCTTTCCACTGCTCTCCTGTACTCCTCCCTGACTTCCTCCTCCTGCAACCTCTCCACCCTCCTCACCATTCCACCCTCCTCTCGCCTCCCTCCCGCTCTCCTCACCCACTTCTTTTGTATCCTAACCTTAGCTACCAC
>JBAKBP010026983.1:0-30854 GCA_037953745.1 Lithodes maja
GTTAAAGAATGGTGGACACTGCCTACGATTTATTATGCAACTTCGAATCCTGCATATCAATCTAAGCATGTACACACATCCCAACTGCAACTCACGTAGGCTATGCATATGTGAATGGAAAGAGCAATTAATGGGGCCTTAACCACTAGGGAAGTCCTCTCGATAAATTACCCCTGAACCAATATCAATTATTATGTTCCTTCCAACAACCAACTATACTCCTAAAATCGATTAATGAAATTTACAAACACATGTGGCAGTCCGTGGATTCGAACCCAGGATGCTCACACCGAAAATCAACACCTTATGCATCGCACCACGAAGACAGTTAAAGAATGGTGGACACTGCCTACGATTTATTATGCAACTTCGAATCCTGCATATCAATCTAAGCATGTACACACATCCCAACTGCAACTCACGTAGGCTATGCATATGTGAATGGAAAGAGCAATTAATGGGGCCTTAACCACTAGGGTAGTCCTCTCGATAAATTACCCCTGAACCAATATCAATTATTATGTTCCTTCCAACAACCAACGATACTCCTAAAATCGATTAATGAAATTTACAAACACATGTGGCAGTCCGTGGATTCGAACCCAGGATGCTCATACCGAAAATCAACACGTTATGCATCGCACCACGAAGACAGTTAAAGAATGGTGGACACTGCCTACGATTTATTATGCAACTTCGAATCCTGCATATCAATCTAAGCATGTACACACATCCCAACTGCAACTCACGTAGGCTATGCATATGTGAATGGAAAGAGCAATTAATGGGGCCTTAACCACTAGGGAAGTCCTCTCGATAAATTACCCCTGAACCAATATCAATTATTATGTTCCTTCCAACAACCAACTATACTCCTAAAATCGATTAATGAAATTTACAAACACATGTGGCAGTCCGTGGATTCGAACCCAGGATGCTCACACCGAAAATCAACACCTTATGCATCGCACCACGAAGACAGTTAAAGAATGGTGGACACTGCCTACGATTTATTATGCAACTTCGAATCCTGCATATCAATCTAAGCATGTACACACATCCCAACTGCAACTCACGTAGGCTATGCATATGTGAATGGAAAGAGCAATTAATGGGGCCTTAATCACTAGGGAAGTCCTCTCGATAAATTACCCCTGAACCAATATCAATTATTATGTTTCTTCCAACAACCAACTATACTCCTAAAATCGATTAATGAAATTTACAAACACATGTGGCAGTCCGTGGATTCGAACCCAGGATGCTCACACCGAAAATCAACACCTTATGCATCGCACCACGAAGACAGTTAAAGAATGGTGGACACTGCCTACGATTTATTATGCAACTTCGAATCCTGCATATCAATCTAAGCATGTACACACATCCCAACTGCAACTCACGTAGGCTATGCATATGTGAATGGAAAGAGCAATTAATGGGGCCTTAACCACTAGGGAAGTCCTCTCGATAAATTACCCCTGAATCAATATCAATTATTATGTTCCTTCCAACAACCAACTATACTCCTAAAATCGATTAATGAAATTTACAAACACATGTGGCAGTCCGTGGATTCGAACCCAGGATGCTCACACCGAAAATCAACACCTTATGCATCGCACCACGAAGACAGTTAAAGAATGGTGGACACTGCCTACGATTTATTATGCAACTTCGAATCCTCCATATCAATCTAAGCATGTACACACATCCCAACTGCAACTCACGTAGGCTATGCATATGTGAATGGAAAGAGCAATTAATGGGACCTTAACCACTAGGGACGTCCTCTCGATAAATTACCCCTGAACCAATATCAATTATTATGTTCCTTCCAACAACCAACTATACTCCTAAAATCGATTAATTAAATTTACAAACACATGTGGCAGTCCGTGGATTCGAACCCAGGATGCTCACACCGAAAATCAACACCTTATGCATCGCACCACGAAGACAGTTAAAGAATGGTGGACACTGCCTACGATTTATTATGCAACTTCGAATCCTGCATATCAATCTAAGAATGTACACACATCCCAACTGCAACTCACGTAGGCTATGCATATGTGAATGGAAAGAGCAATTAATGGGGCCTTAACCACTAGGGAAGTCCTCTCGATAAATTACCCCTGAATCAATATCAATTATTATGTTCCTTCCAACAACCAACTATACTCCTAAAATCGATTAATGAAATTTACAAACACATTGTGGCAGTCCGTGGATTCGAACCCAGGATGCTCACACCGAAAATCAACACCTTATGCATCGCACCACGAAGACAGTTAAAGAATGGTGGACACTGCCTACGATTTATTATGCAACTTCGAATCCTGCATATCAATCTAAGCATGTACACACATCCCAACTTTATTTTTATTTATGTTTATTAATTTTATATTTCGATTGGTGTGGTAAGAGATAACCTTTGGCCATATTATCCCCCACAATATCGATATTTTGTGAAGAAGGGAAATCCCTGGCTGCACATAAACAAATCAGGTGGAGACAGAGATAAATGTTGGTCTCGTCCACCACGACATTTACCACTTGGTCGGGGAATTGGTATTGGAAACGAATAACACAATGGTCTCAACTCGCACATATTTTGATCACTTTCAGCATAAATTCTTTCGGAGCAAAGAGGAAATATTGGGGAGAGGAACATGAAAGTACTTCTCTCGGAGGGCAGAGTGTGGATGTATTGATGTTCTTGATGTTCTCTCTTCATATTCATTATAATCACAAAACTCAACATAGATATAGAGGGTGATACAAAATAGTCTTCAGAAATATCAGGACATTTTCGTCAGACAAAAATAAAACATATTACTAAATAACCCGAGTTTTCAATACATAAATATAATAATGACTAGGGAAGTTAAAACGAATATCAAAATGTCAACCTATGAATGGCACGGAACGTGCAACGTGATACGCCATGATAATATAGTGTTGGCTCTGAGAATTGTTAAAGTCATTGTTAGGACAGTGACATTAATGTTGCCGTATACTTTGGAGAAGAGATGTGTTGGATGTTCTACCGTTTAACCACTAAACGCGACCGTCCTCAATAGAGGTTTTTCTGGTGCACTGCAACCATCCGTAATAGATGCAGAGCATAAACAAAACTTAGAAAACACCCCAGTGGCACGCAAAACAAAGTGATTAGGTGGTATACTTCCCCTCCATTACTTTCTACCACTCCTACATATGTGTCCACCCCACCCCCCTCCCCCCTTTTCCCCCCTCCTCAATTATCAGCTATTTTTCCTCTTATACCCCTTTTATTTGGTAATTTTTGGCGCAAATTTCCCTCACCCGGTCTTTTTAACACGAGTGAAGCAGCTAGAGATCCTTGCAACAGAGTGACTTCTAGTGCAAGGCCTCAGTGTTGCTCTTCAGCTCAGAGAGGGATTATGTCCCCACAGTTCTCGCCTCATGATATGACCTTGCGGCAATAATACATCTTTTACACCACCCAAAAGCTATTCCCACTTCTTTTATTGCTTTTAAATGTTCATATGTTCATAATAAAAGCAAAATATGACCATATGAATAAAGAATAATTATACTGTATAATTATATGGTACTATGACAATTTTCGTCAGAATAGAACTGAATACCTTCGCTTGGCAGGAGGGTTTGAACTACCATAGCTTTGCAGTTTATGAGTTAATAATTTCGCTTTGTGAAGCATTATTCTGCGTCTCCTGAAACAATGGCGCTGACAACGAAATTAAGTGAAATATGTAGAAACTTTTTAATATCCCAAATCTTAACTATTTCCTTCTCAAAGGTTGTGAATTACTTTAGTAAATGTCATTTGATTCAGTTGTGTATTTTACCAAAGCATAAGCGTGGATAATGAATTATCATCGTAGATAAACCTTTTACATTAACTTGTTCGTGCTTTTTTTGGGGGGGGGGGGGGGTAGATTTTGTGAGCACTCCCAAACTGCCCAGTTTTGAGACTGACCTACATAAAAAATGCGTTTTTGATTCGGTATCGTTTTACGAGCACACCACAACACTTGTTTTTATGCAAATGGGTGGAAACGCTTGGTCATTGATTATACCAAATAGTTTTGTGGTAGTCAAAAAAATTTATATTATTTAGTTATAGTATTGGTGGCACGTCAACGTTGGTTCTGTCCGCATCCGTGGCTGTTCGTTCGTTTTTCTTTGCTTAGATATTTTTTTCCGGGTGGGGGTCGCAAGCCCACCGACCCAACCTCTTTAGTCGCCTCTTACGACACGCAGAAGGCACGTGGGGCATATTCTATTCCCTAACCCCCAGGGGGGAGTGGAGAGTGAGCAGAGCGAGTTCTTTGACCTGAATGTTGGTTTGAAACAGGGGTGTGTGATGTCCCCGTGGTTGTTTACTGTATATATGGATGGAGTCATGAAAGAAATACTATCAAGAGCAGTGGATGTTGGTGTATCGCTGAAAAGGGAGGGAATTGAGTGGAAGCTACCTATACTGCTGTTTGCGGATGATACAGTTCTGATGAGTGATAATGAATGGGAGTTGCAGGGTCTGGTAAATGAGTTTGGAACAGTGTGCGAAAAACGGAATTTGAAGGTAAATACGGGGAAGAGCAAGGTTATGGTCTTCGAAAGGGGTGAAGTCACAGAGTGTGAGGTGAAGCTGAACGGTCAGGCTATGGAGATCGTCAACTCTTTTAAGTATCTGGGCAGTGTGTTGAGTAAAGATGGGACTATGGATGAAGAGGTGCGGGAGAGGGTACAACAGGGGAAGAGGGTTGTAGGAACGCTAAAAGCAGTAACAAGAAATAGGGTGGTCAGTATGGAAGTGAAGAAATCCTTGCATGACAGTGTGGTAATCCCGACACTGACTTACGGAAGCGAAGGATGGACGTTGGTTGAGAGACTCAGACCAAGAGTGAGATCAGTGGAAATGAATTACTTAAGGAGTACGTGCGGAGTTACATGGAGGGATAGACAGACTAATGAGGAAGTAAGAAGTAGGTGTGGTGTGGAGGTAGCTGTGCTGGAAAGTGTGAAAAGGAACAACTTGAGATGGTTCGGCCATAATATGGAACGTATGGAAAGCGAGAGAATGACTAAGAGGGTGTACGAGAGCGAGGTGGAGGGACAGAGGGGGAGAGGTAGACCGAATATGAGGTGGAAGGATGGAGTGAGGAACTACATGAACGAAGGCGGTGCTGGTTGGGGGGAGGGGCGTCGATTGACTGGGGACAGAGGTGCATGGGGGCGGTTCGTTCGTGTCCACCCCTTCGGGGATCACGGCATCAGGCAATAGATAGATAGATAGATTGGTGGCACGAACTAAGATTTGTGTGCATTCGGTGTGTTAACATCGCGATATCTCGGTAACGAGATGCAGAACAGTAGGTTTTAACGATTATACATAAAGTTTATTTTCTTCCAAGTCTAATGGTAACACACCCATCTTCCTGTGACAACTGGTTGTTGAGATAATTCAAAAATAAGAAAAATATTGAAAACAAAAATAAAGTTTATTTTCTTCCAAGTCTAATGGTAACACACCCATCTTCCTGTGACAACTGGTTGTTGAGATAATTCAAAAATAAGAAAAATATTGAAAACAAAAACTATCCGAATAAAACAAAAAATCTGTATATCACCGTGTTTGAAGTAATTATGATAGGAATGTATTTTATGCGCCGATATATAGTATATAAAATAGCAATTAAAATATATTTTTTTAAAGGAAACGAATGAAAACTAATGTAATCTAGAACCCAAGTTATTATTGTATAAAGCACATTTTCTGGATATGTTGTCACCGATTTTTTTCCATGTGCATGTACAGTCGGTCAAAACAGTATTTGCACCCCTACCCTGATAATCTGGTGTGTATAGGTTGTAGGTCGTAGGTAGTATAGGTAGATAGTAGTATAGATGGATATAGCTACAGGTAGATATGCAAACCCTACCAAGCTGTACACACCAGATTATAAGGGTAGGGGTGCAGATACTTTTTTGACCAAGTGTACGTGGTATATCTTTTATCATTTAGTTTCACTTATGTCATGCCTATGTAATAAATGTCTTCTCTCTGTCTGTCTCTCTCTTTCTCTCTCTCTCTCTCTCTCTCTCTCTCTCTCTCTCTCTCTCTCTCTCTATATATATATATATATATATATATATATATATATATATATATATGTTTCTAAACTCTCAGTGGGGATCGAACCGTCGACCATCAGGACGATAGCCGACGCTTTAATCAATTACACCACGGCAGTCTGCCGACGGACAGCAGACATGGCAGACTGTCGTGGTGTAATTGATTAAAGCATCGGCTATCGTCCTGATGGTCGACGGTTCGATCCCCACTGAGAGATTAGAAACATTTAGTGGCTCACGTGTATTTGATATATATTTTCAATATATATATATATACCGGTATATATATATATATATATGCGGTACATAACTATATATATATATATAGTATATATATATATATATATATATATATATATATATATATATATATATATATAGCGAACCTTAAATCATTGCCCATAGGGATATCCCATGTATTATTTATAAGGGTATAATGGGTGATAGTAGTGATAGTGGTAGTAGTTTTGGCTCTTCCACACCCCTATAAATACATGGGAATTCCCTATGGGCAATGATTTATGGTTCGCTCTGTATATATATATATATATATATATATATATATATATATATATATATATATATATATATATATATATATATATATATATATATATATATATATATATATTGTTACGTATCTTGATCCTCAAGTGGTTAACTTGATGAATATAGATAGCACAGAGATATATATTAAGGTATCAGTCAGCTGAAGGCAAAACAAAAGTAAAATCTAATAAAATTATTTCCTGTTGTTGCTTCCTTTCCTTTTGGATCTTAGGACTTAGTATCCTTTATTGACTGATACTCTTTAATTATGAAAAATACTGAAACTAATTAAAGTCATGTAGTATTTATAAAGAATTATTATTTAACCGAAGCTTAGTAGGCTATGGTTATGAACCAAGAAGTATATCTAAAGAAGGACTATTAATTCTATAAAAAGTCTTGAAAGATAAATATTAAAGTAAGAATATTTCTGTCTCTTACCCTTTTTGAAATGAATAGATAGTTTTCTTATATGTCCTTTTATTTATATTTAATGTAATTATTCTTGGTTCTTGTCTTACGTTAATAGTATTATATTATATTATCATCAGGATTAATATCAAAGTCACATAAAAAGTTAGATATATATTTAATAATTAGTTAAATGTATTCCTAACCACGTAACATTGAGGTTTGATTATGAGTAAATTAAGTTACAGGATCGCTTCATAGATTCGATTCAGGTCTCACTCAAATAATATGAAAAGCAAAAATAATATTTTGAAGCTAAAAGAATTGTCTTCAGCTTAGGAAATCACTAGAAGTAATATTAACACAGCCATGTTAGTCTAAGGCGATATTACTAATACGAGACAATAGCATCACCGTACTAAGCACCGTTAAGCAATGTAAGCTTAATTCAAAGAAAATGAAAGAACTCGTAAGTATTAATATAAAACAATAGTATTACTTTCATCATAACCCAATTACTTAAAGAGTTGCTTTAGTCCACAAGTTAGTCAACTAAAATAGTTAAGTACATAATAGTAGCGTTAACGTCCCAATCAAATAGTTAAGCACATAATAGTAGCGTTAACGTTAATTCCCAATCAAATAGTTACGTACATAATAGTAGCGTTAACGTTAATTCGCAATCAAATAGTTAAACACATAATAGTAGCGTTAACGTTAATTCCCAATCAAATAGTTAAGCACATAATAGTAGCGTTAACGTTAATTCCCAATCAAATAGTTAAGCACATAATAGTAGCGTTCACGTTAATTCCCAATCACATATCTCACTAACCAACATAACGTAAGTGTTTACACCGAACACACTTAACACACACTTATATAATCTGACTGACAGTCACAATCCCATTATAATACTTCACCCCGTCTTCCTCCAGCTGCAAGTTCACCTTCCCCAACTCCAAATGAGACTGATTTGAATGCCCACAACTCGGGTCTTATATACTAAACAATGATGGTGTAGGAACGAATCAGGAGGCGGGGGGTGGTGCCCGCTCCAATCACAGCTCCTCGAGTTGCATAACAGGTGCCTGGTCCATTCACAGCTCCTGGCGTCGATCATACGTCATAGCGTCGGGTAGTTTGCAGGGTCCCCTATGACGCACGCAGGTGTGAAGGCTTGTTTGCTAGTATGCGGCGAGCTGGTTTCCCCACTCGCTAGTTCGCTCGTTAGTTTGCTTCGCCGCTTGGGTAGTTTGGCTCCTTCAACTCTAATTCTAACTCTTAAATTTAACATACAGGGCTCCGTATGTCAGACCTCCCCCCTAGAAAAGAGTTTAAGGAGTATAGTACATAATATGAAACATAATACATAAATAGAATAACCACCAGATTGGCAACAGCAAGATTATAATGAGGATATAATAAGGATATCACCCAAAGTAGGCAACGTCTCCAGGTACCACATCAGAACATAGCCGGAACGTAGCTGGAGCGTTACTCGAACTGCAAGGCATCTCACAGCTGCAGGCTTGACAGCGCACTACTAAAGCATGATATTTACCTCGCTACAAGGGAGAGCTAATTGCCAAAATCCTCTCATTAAATTAAACTTACTGCTGTATGAGGCCAACCTGGTAATGTAATCTTTGATCCGTGGCAGTGGGTAGGTATCGTTCTTTGTGACAGCATTGACTTGCCTATAGTCCCTACAAAACCTATGGCTCCCGTCTGGCTTTGGCACAAGTATGACCGGACTACTCCACTGGCTTAAGGCCCTTGTGATTAGCTGGTTTGAAAAAATGAAGTCAAGCTCGACCTGCAGTATACTCCTGCGTTGTGGCGAGACACGGTAGGGGGATAGTTTAATGGGAGTTGCATCCCCTACGTCGATGTCGTGCACGGCCAAAGAAGTGAGCCCTGGAGTATCACGGAACACACTGGGAGACTGAGATAAAACAGAGATTAGTTGGTTCGCTTGATCAGAGGGAAGATGACATAGTTTAGATGGTAATTCTCTCCAAGCCACTGAATTATACTGAAAGTTGGATAGGCTACAATCAAAAGTCAAAGTCTGCATGGATACCTTCAGGCTCTGGAACAGTCTGTTGCGGGTCAGTAAGAGAACTGAAGACTTTGTCCGCACCAGGCTGTCCACAGGTCCTGACATTCACTGCCACAGTGGGAGAATCTGGAGGAGAGGAATCAGGGGACCTATGGTAGGGTTTCAACATATTTATATGGAATTCTTGCGTGGGCTTTCTCCTGTCTGGGGTAGTTACTAGATAATCGGTAATGCTCACCCTCCGAATGATCTTATATGGGCCCCTGAACTTGGCAGATAAAGGTTGGCCAAAAAGGGGGAGCAGGACCAAAACCTCATCACCGGGCTGAAACTCCCTCTCACAGGCTTTCCTGTCATACCATTTCTTCATGGAGCTTTTAGCCACTGTCAAGTTTTGAGTGGCAAACTCACATGAGGATCTCATCCGGGTTTTGAAAATCTGAAACATACTTGAGGAGGTTATGGTTCCCCTCCTGGCCAACTAGGCTATCCTGCAATAGTTGCAAACGACCTCTTACCTGGTGACCGAAAACTAACTCATTAGGGGAAAAACCCAGGGATTCAGTTGGAACCTCACGAGTAGCAAATAAAAGAAAAGGTACCCCCTTATCCCACTCAACTCCGGTCTCTTTACAATACTTACGTAACATTCCCTTTAATGTCTGATGATATCGTTCGAGAACCCCTTGACTCTCTGGGTGGTAGGTGCTAGACTTAACATGCTCGATACCCAACTCCTTCAGGGACTGCTGGAAAATGTTAGAGGTAAAATTAGTTCCTTGATCACTTTGCACCTCATGGAGGAAACCCATTCTGGTGAAGAATTTGAGCAGTTCCTTGATGACAGTTGGAGCAGAGGTAGTCCTTAACCTAACATGTGCGCATGGGGGTAATTGGAAACGTCCCCCTGTGCTGACGTATTTGAGGTGTTTCCGTCACTAAAATATTCATTGTGCCATTAATAGCATTAATACTTATCCATATGCGCCTATTATGGGTTGATTATAAAGGTATTAACCTGAAACAACACTAAATCGAGTGAAAACAGCGTTTGGATGGTCAAAATCGGAGATATAGCCCGCGAGTTGTATAATGTATGGGTGAGGCAAGCTGCTTTCCCGCCAATTTCCCCCAAGGCCACTGAGACACAGTCGATCGATACTCTCTCTCTCTCTCTCTTTCATTCGCTTGCTATCAGTGATGACCACACCCTCCAACCGGATTTCTAATGTTAGCACGAAAATATTCCTCAGAATAAGGGAATAACAGGGAAAATAGGTGATAACTGAAGGAGAGGAGGAAAGTGGGGAAGGAGGGGAGGTAGAGGACAGAGATTTTGCATGGCCCAGGGGCCAATTTTTTTTTTTTTTTTTTTTTTTTCGATGTCAAAAGTTGATTTTCTTTTTCACTCACTCTTAAGAGTCTCCCCGCAGTCCGCCGGGGGAACTCTTAAGAGTCTCCCCGTAGTTCCCGGGTTAAGGGTATAGCCTCTGGGTAGCGAGTTGCCATGTCCATGATAGTTAATAAATAAATGTTACCTTGGGAAGTCTTAGGCAATGGGCCTACAATGTCCACTACCACCCGAGTAAAAGGATTCTCGAAAACGGGAAAGGGCACCAGAGGATGAACAGGCACCTTCTGATTGGGTTTTCCTGTCATCTGGCAAGTGTGACACACTCTACAAAACTCCACTACATCTGCACGCATTCCTGGCCAGTAAAAGTGGGCTCTGATTCTGTCTAGAGTTTTTCTCACACCTAGGTGTCCTGCCAATGGTATACAATGTGCCATTTCCATGATATCTCTACGACAAGGTTTGGGGACTACTACTTGATGGACATCCCAAGCCCCGTCATCGATTGGTCTGTGTGGCTGTCTCCATCTTCGCCACAATACTCCTCCTTTGAGGTAGAAACATTCACCACCCTCCTTCTCACATTCCTCTTCACTCACAGACCTGGCAGCTAACTCCTTGCATTCACTATCATCTCTCTGTAGCTCTACCAGGCCACTAGGACAATTTGGAGGGGTTTCATGGTCATCGTTAGGGTCAAGATGAGCCATAAAGGTGTCAGATAAATCCACCTCAGTCACATCATCAGGCACAGTTGGAGCGTCATTCACACTCTCATCATCCCTTTCATCAACTCTTACATTCGGTACATTTCTGTCTGAGGGAACTGCTACTTGAGACATTGAACGTGTGACAGCACACACAGGGAAAACTGTTGGCATCTCCTTTTCGAGCTCACCGGTTAGTGGCTCGTTAACAGGGGAAGTGACAAAATGAGGTCTGGTCGGACCTTCTCACCTGCTACATCATTCCCCAAAAGGAGTGTTACCCCAGGCACAGGGATATCTTGGGACCTACACAAAGCTATGGTGGCCTCACCCTGTAGTAACTCACATTCAATTTCGCCTTTTACCAAGTGTGCATGAAATTGGCCTCCAGCACCTCTCATTACAACTGGTTCGCCAGGTGGGCACTCAGTGTAAGGATTCACCATGAGGGTGCTAGTAGAACCTGTGTCTCTCAGAATGTTTACCTCATGCATACAACCATTTTATCTCACATTGCCAGATGAAATAAAGGGACGGTAACTGTCCTGCACTGATGGTGAAATTATTATTGGCTTAACCTTAGTGGGATGCACCACACATGCTACTACACCCCTGTCTAGATGATTTACGTTAGCTGCTAGGTACTCCTTCTGTCGAGAGTCCTGCATTAAAGGAACTTTTGGTGCTAGGTACTCCTTCTGTCGGGAATCCTGCATTAAAGGAATTTTTGGTGCTTGGTACTCCTTTTGTCGGGAGCCCTGCATTAAATGCACATATGGAATTTGAGATACGGCGGCAACTGTCTGCCCCGATCTCTCGGTTTTCTCCTTGGCCCAGCACTGATAAGCTAGGTGGCCCCTCATGCCACAAAAAGTACATACTTTAGGGGATATGGGAACGTTCCCTCTTTGAGCATTACTATTTATTTGGGCCCCACCTCTGTTACCATTGCCCTGAGTCGCATTTTTAGTTGGGGGAACAATTCTATTTTGGCTAGCTGGGGAAGACATTATAGGCTTGTGACTGGGTCTGTCAGATTTGTGATTGGGATACTTAAAATTAGAACTAGAATTATCGTAGGGCTTCTTTCCACGAAATTTGTTGTTGAGCACGTATGTGTCAGCCATGTCAGCGGCGTCGGCAAGACAATCTACTTTTTTCCCCTTTAAATGATAGGATACAGAAGAATCAAATTTCCATAGGAAATTTTCTAACAGGACCAACTCCTTCAGATCGTTGTAGCTTGTGACTTTCTTACTCTTGACCCAATGATTGAAAGTTTTAGTCATGGTCCTGGCAAATACCTTATGGGTTTCTTCTACTTTCTTCTGGTTTTTACGGAAAGATTGCCTGTAAGCCTCAGGCTGCAATTGATAGGTTTTTAGGATAGCTTCTTTGAGATTGTCATAATCTTGCCTAACTTCTGCTACTTCTGACAAATACGTGGCTCGAGCCTGCCCTGTCAAAACAGTTTGTAACATAAAAGGCCATTGATCTCTTGTCCACTTCATACCTCCAGCAACTTCCTCAAACAAAACAACGAAATCCTGCACATTATCCTCAGTGAAAGGTGGAATGACACTAGTCATAGTTAATCCCAGAGGGGGAGCAATTTCGGGAGCATTTGTATTGACATTTAGTTGAGCCGTACGATATTGATATTCACATTGTTCGGTCGTTGCACTGGCATTTAGTCTGGCTTGTTCGGTCTTTGCTTCGGCATTTATTCTGGCTTCTTCGGTATTTATTCTGGCTTGTTCTAAGTCGGTGTTTGCTTTTATTCTGGCTAGTTCTAATATTTGATCACCGGTCAAACCAGGTTGCAATTGTTTATCAAGTTGGCTAGGTTTACTCGGGATCCCACCAACTGCTCCGTCACCCTCCTTGCCTTCTACAGGGAACAGGTGGGTTTTTATGGTCTGAGCCACCTCTACTTTAGACATGTTTGAGACAGTTAATTGGAGATGTGAGGCAAGCACTTTCAGTTCGGATTTTGACAGACAGTCAATATCAGGGGCTGTGGGGTCTGATTCTATGAAAACTCGAGCATCTTAGTCATTAATTAGTTGAGGCATGATTAATATTTGATTTTTAAGTAGTGAAACGTTAATGAAACGGAGTGAAACTGTATGAAACGAATCCTGGCAAGGTCGCCACTCTTCTGTTACGTATCTCGATCCTCAAGTGGTTAACTTGATGAATCTAGATAGCACAGAGATATATATTAAGGTATCAGTCAGCTGAAGGCAAAACAAAAGTAAAATCTAATAAAATTATTTCCTGTTGTTGCTTCCTTTCCTTTTGGATCTTAGGACTTGGTATCCTTTATTGACTGATACTCTTTAATTATGAAAAATACTGAAACTAATTAAAGTCATGTAGTATTTATAAAGAATTATTATTTAACCGAAGCTTAGTAGGCTATGGTTATGAACCAAGAAGTATATCTAAAGAAGGACTATTAATTCTATAAAAAGTCTTGAAAGATAAATATTAAAGTAAGAATATTTCTGTCTCTTACCCTTTTTGAAATGAATAGATAGTTTTGTTATATGTCCTTTTATTTATATTTAATGTAATTATTCTTGGTTCTTGTCTTACGTTAATAGTATTATATTATTATTATCATCAGGATTAATATCAAAGTCACATAAAAAAGTTAGATATATATTTAATAATTAGTTAAATGTATTTCCTAACTACGTAACATTGAGGTTTGATTATGAGTAAATTAAGTTACAGGATCGCTTCATAGATTCGATTCAGGTCTCACTCAAATAATATGAAAAGCAAAAATAATATTTTGAAGCTAAAAGAATTTTCTTCAGCTTAGGAAATCACTAGAAGTAATATTAACACAGCCATGTTAGTCTAAGGCGATATTACTAATTATTATGTTCTCTCCACCAAACAACTTTACTCCTAAACTCGATTAATGAAATTAACAAACACATGTGGCAGTCCGGGGATTCGAACCTAGGATGCTCACATCGAAAATCAACACACTTATGCATTGCACCCCAAAGACAGTTAAAGAAAGGTGGACAAGCCTACGATTTATTATGCAGTTTCGAATCCTGCATATCAATCTAAGCATGTACACACTTTCCAACTGCGCTATCATAGGCTATGCATAGGTGAAAGGAAATAGTAATTAATGGGGCACTTAACCCTAGGGAAGGCCTCTCGATAAACTACTACTGAACCTGAATGAATTATTATGTTCTCTCCACCAAACAACTTTACTCCTAAACTCGATTAATGAAATACGAGACAATAGCATCACCGTACTAAGCACCGTTAAGCAATGTAAGCTTAATTCAAAGAAAATGAAAGAACTCGTAAGTATTAATATAAAACAATAGTATTACTTTCATCATAACCCAATTACTTAAAGAGTTGCTTTAGTCCACAAGTTAGTCAACTAAAATAGTTAAGTACATAATAGTAGCGTTAACGTCCCAATCAAATAGTTAAGCACATAATAGTAGCATTAACGTTAATTCCCAATCAAATAGTTAAACACATAATAGTAGCGTTAAAGTTAATTCCCAATCAAATAGTTAAGCACATAATAGTAGCGTTAACGTTAATTCCCAATCAAATAGTTACGTACATAATAGTAGCGTTAACGTTAATTCGCAATCAAATAGTTAAACACATAATAGTAGCGTTAACGTTAATTCCCAATCAAATAGTTAAGCACATAATAGTAGCGTTAACGTTAATTCCCAATCAAATAGTTAAGCACATAATAGTAGCATTCACGTTAATTCCCAATCACATATCTCACTAACCAACATAACGTAAGTGTTTACACCAAACACACTTAACACACACTTATATAATCTGACTGACAGTCACAATCCCATTATAATACTTCACCCCGTCTTCCTCCAGCTGCAACTTCACCTTCCCCAACTCCAAATGAGACTGATTTGAATGCCCACAACTCGGGTCTTATATACTAAACAATGATGGTGTAGGAACGAATCAGGAGGCGGGGGGTGGTGCCCGCTCCAATCACAGCTCCTCGAGTTGCATAACAGGTGCCTGGTCCATTCACAGCTCCTGGCGTCGATCATACGTCATAGCGTCGGGTAGTTTGCAGGGTCCCCTATGACGCACGCAGGTGTGAAGGCTTGTTTGCTGGTATGCGGCGAGCTGGTTTCCCCACTCGCTAGTTCGCTCGCTAGTTTGCTTCGCCGCTTGGGTAGTTTGGCTCCTTCAACTCTAATTCTATCTCTTAAATTAACATACAGGGCTCCGTATGTCAGAATATATATATATATATATATATATATATATATATATATATATATTTGATATATATATATATATATATATATATATATATATATATATATATATATATATATAGAGAGAGAGAGAGAGAGAGAGACACAGCAACTGTTGGAGGAGGAATATCGTAACATGGCAACACCATATAAATATATATACAGTATATATATATATATATATTTTCTTTTTTTTTCTAGGTGAATGAGGGACACACAAGGCATAACTGCCTGCAACGAGTGCCTCCCCCAGATTTCAAAGAGTGACAGGGCCGAAATCAAGGGACGTTCGAGCTAAAATGCCTGGAGACACAGAGTTTGAAGCAATTTAAGTCATAGGAAGAGGGAAAAACTGATTCTGGGAGAGAGTTCTAGAGCTCAGCAGTTGAATAGAAGAAAGTCTGAGAATAGCATTTCACTCTTGGGTTGGAGAATTGCACAGAGTAGGGGTGGGATTGTGTTGCAAGGTGGGTGCTACGTACCCTACGTAGAGGAGGTGGTATACACTGGGAAAGCTCCGAGGAACACTGATTATTGTAGTAGCGATAGAATAGTGAGAGAGATGCAACATTGCGGCGAAGAGAGAGAGATTGCAGAGAATTGGTGAGTGGACGGGAGTTATTGATACGAAAAGCTTTCCTTTCTACTTTATCTAGGAGTGCGGTGTGAGAGGATCCTCCCCACACATGAGAACAATACTCCATACAAGGACGCACTGTGCCCTTGTACAGAGCAAGTAGCTGCGCAGGGGTAAAAAAAACCTTGAGGCGCTTGAGCACACCCAGCTTCTCGGATGCTGCCTTAGCGAGACTGGTAATATGGTCTATATATATATATATATATATATATATATATATATTCTCTTTTAAACAGACGAGGTTAAAGGCAACTGCAGATTCAGCATTCAGTATTTTATTGTTACAGCTTTCTATATTTCTAACAATTTTCCTCTGGGGTTCAGAAATGAGGTACAACAGGTTAGCAAAATTCATGGTGGATCCAACGTTTCACAAGTAAACATCTTGCATCTTCAGGGAAAGGGCAGGTAATGATTAGAATAAGGACAAAGCAACATATTTATACAAAATTCGAGGATCAAGAATAGGTAGGTGGGCGGAGCTACTGGGTGTGGGGTGGCTGTTCATTGGTGGAAGGCAGTCTATTCGCGAGACGGGCACTAAATCTTATCGGTGGTTGGTTGTTGGCTGTGGGTGGCTGTGATTGGTTGGTGTTGTCAGTAGTGTGCTGATCGCGGAAAGGTACGGGAGGGGGGCACAGGGCGAGAGGAACGAGGGCAGTATGCCTGTAGCGCTTGCCTGAAGGAAGAATTTGAAGGTCTTGTGTTTGGTTGTTGATGCTGGGGTTGAGCGTTTGGATATATAGAGCTTCTAAAATAGCTAGTCTTCTGGGGTCTGATTCTTTGTCGAGTATGGTAGTTTGTTTGTCTAGGTCGGCGCGAGTTAGGGCAAGATGGTGGGGGGCTTGATAGTGATCTTTTATAGCGCCAGATTGAAGGTGGAGGGTTAGTCGACGGGAAAGGCGAGTCTGTGTCATTCCAACATAGGATAGGGGTCCACAGTCCCCAGAGGTGCAAATATGCTGGTATATCACATGATCGTCTTTCGGTTGGTTGGTGGAAATGGGGCGGTTACGGAGGACAAGGTTGGAGGTCTTAGGAGATTTGTAGTAAATAATGAGTTTTATTTTATTGTCAGGGTTGGTGGGGAGGACGTTTTTGTGAATTATTTCTTTCATAATGGATTCGTCTGTTGTGTGGTCGGAAGATATGTAGTTTCTGTAGAAAAATGTAATGTCATTGGCCGGGTTGGTGCCCTAAACGATACCATCAGTCCACCATCGCCGCCTATGTCAGGAGAGCCCTCACCCATTGCACCACCTGGAATGACACACACAATGAATTGGAAAGGCTCACCCAGGTCCTAGTCAACAATGGGTATTCCAACACTGACGTCACCAATGCCATCAACCACCACCTAGAAAAATGGTACAAACAAGACCCCCCTAGCACCAACCCGGCCAATGACATTACATTTTTCTACAGAAACTACATATCTTCCGACCACACAACAGACGAATCCATTATGAAAGAAATAATTCACAAAAACGTCCTCCCCACCAACCCTGACAATAAAATAATTATTTACTACAAATCTCCTAAGACCTCCAACCTTGTCCTCCGTAACCGCCCCATTTCCACCAACCAACCGAAAGACGATCATGTGATATACCAGCATATTTGCACCTCTGGGGACTGTGGACCCCTATCCTATGTTGGAATGACACAGACTCGCCTTTCCCGTCGACTAACCCTCCACCTTCAATCTGGCGCTATAAAAGATCACTATCAAGCCCCCCACCATCTTGCCCTAACTCGCGCCGACCTAGACAAACAAACTACCATACTCGACAAAGAATCAGACCCCAGAAGACTAGCTATTTTAGAAGCTCTATATATCCAAACGCTCAACCCCAGCATCAACAACCAAACACAAGACCTTCAAATTCTTCCTTCAGGCAAGCGCTACAGGCATACTGCCCTCGTTCCTCTCGCCCTGTGCCCCCCTCCCGTACCTTTCCGCGATCAGCACACTACTGACAACACCAACCAATCACAGCCACCCACAGCCAACAACCAACCACCGATAAGATTTAGTGCCCGTCTCGCGAATAGACTGCCTTCCACCAATGAACAGCCACCCCACACCCAGTAGCTCCGCCCACCTACCTATTCTTGATCCTCGAATTTTGTATAAATATGTTGCTTTGTCCTTATTCTAATCATTACCTGCCCTTTCCCTGAAGATGCAAGATGTTTACTTGTGAGACGTTGGATCCACCATGAATTTTGCTAACCTGTTGTACCTCATTTCTGAACCCCAGAGGAAAATTGTTAGAAATATAGAAAGCTGTAACAATAAAATACTGAATGCTGAATCTGCAGTTGCCTTTAACCTCGTCTGTTTAAAAGAGAATCTATTACCTGGCTATACTAACATATATATATATATATATATATATATATATATATATATATATATATATATATATATATATATATATATATATATATATAGAGAGAGAGAGAGAGAGAGAGAGAGAGAGAGAGAGACAACTGTTGGAGGAGGAATATCGTAACATGGCAACACCAGTGATCTGAGGCACTCACGGGCACACACACAAAGCAAGATAGAGAAGGAGTGAGAGATGAATATAGATATGTGTGTGATCATTGTACTTGAGTGTGTGCGTATTGCTGTGTGTCTGTGTTTAGGTGCAAGTGTTTTTGTCTGTGTACGTATGGGGAAGGGAGGTGGTGCAACTGTTGGAAGAGGAATACAAAATGAAAAATCGATATATCGCTAGATATGGAAACGATAATAAGGCAATAATCTGAGGCAGTCGCGCACACACGCACACACACTCATCAAGAGACAAAGAGAGGGAGAGAGATGAATGAGAGATGAATATATAACAAAATATAGGCTATGAAGATGGGTGAATGATAGTGGGAAAATTGATGAACAAATCACAAGTCGCACTTCACATCATCATATACCTGCTATAAATATTCAAAACTACATGATATATCACTTTCTGGCTAAAAATTGCCAACAAATTACAAACAAATGTCAAAAAATAAGCAAAAAATTACCTATATAATTTGTTTCCATTTTTACTATAGACCATCGAACGATGATTGCCAAAATTGGCAAACAATTGCCAAAATTCTAGCTCCACCTTTCAATATAATCACTTCGTAAAGTGAAAGTACATCTGGTATTTATTTGCTCACCTAAGCGTTCCTGGCTAACACTAAAGTATTTATCTCACCTCACAATCACGCAATGCACTCCACTGTACTCCACTGTAATCGATGAAATAGAAACCCACACAAATATTCGATCAGATGGGTTATACAAGCACTGAGAATCACTGCATTCCATCAACAATGGCTCGTATTTCTGGCCTACAAGGCAAACATGGCGGGCCGCGGGTGTTTGATTTAAAGGGCCCAAGAGTCGTCCTAACAGGCTGCCTGCCTTGGTGATACTAAGGAAAATTTTTGGAAGGTACTTCCTCTTCATATCCCCTGTCATTCCTACATAGTAGGAATAGTACATAGTACATTGTAGGTAGTAGGGGTAGGCAGCCCCGCCCAGGGAAGTACTACCGCCAAGGTTTCGGGAGACTCAGGGAATAGCCTGAATTCCATTTTCTCTCCCAGGCCTTGGTAGCTGGATACATATCTTTCTGCCTCACACATCAGGGGTATCAGGAAAACCCTCTTTATATAACATACACATCCAACTTCACGACATTGCCCTACATTGCTATCCTCTATCCATAAAACACTACTCTTCCCACTACATATCATACATGTAACACCATACACCTTACCCAATAAACATGGCAGTACAATTGTTAAGAGCAAACCTGGTGGTCCCTCGGATATCCACCCCCGGCAGGGTTGGGTCATTGACACAGGGCCCTCCCGGTCGTCATCATGCGACTGTGTCAAGAGCATTGCAACGTCCCAAAACTGCTCGTCGGTGCAGCTTTTTCTTTAGCAATATAAGGGGACTTCACTCTAACATCAATTCTGTACACCAATTTCTTCAAGCAGAATCCCCTACTCTCCTTTTTTTGACAGAGACTCAAGTAACATCCACATCTGACACGTCTAGATTTAATTTTCCAGGTTATCAACTGCTCCAAAATTTCAGACCTAAAGGAGGTGTATGTTGCTTCGCAAAATCTGAAATTGCCCTGGAGGAGGTTACTAGTTTCAATTGTCCTATTTTGATTATTCTATATACAAATTAATTTCTGCTGGTAAATTTAAATACATATGTTGCATCTACCGTTCCCCAAATACTCCTCCAGAGCAAAGTCTTTTTGATTCTCTGTCCTCACAACTCAGTGTCCTCAACTTAAATGCTTCTTCTGAAATCACTGTGTTGGGTGATTTTAATGTCCATAATGTTGAATGGCTCACTCATTCAGCCAGGACTGATGATGCTGGTCTTGAATGTGAGCTATTTGCAGACTCATTTAATCTCACTCAACTAGTCAACCAACCCACCCGTGTACCAGATAATCCTAATCATAATTCCCACCTACTGGACTTATTTTTAACAACCAATTCAGAAAATTTTGATGTTACAGTGAGGTCCCCGCTTGGATCTTCTGGTCACTGTCTGATACAGGCCACCTGTCTATCACCTACCACACCTTCCCACTCTGAACCTGTTTTGGTGACTAAATGGCATTACGATAGGGCAGACTGGGAGGGTCTTCAAGGTTTCTTTATTGATATTCCCTGGACCTCTTTCTTTTCTAATGATGCACACTCCACCTTGAGCCACATACAAGATTTTGTAAAAATTGGAATGGAAACTTTTATTCCTCATCAAAAGTACAGTAAAAGATCTAATTCACCTAAATGGTTTGACCATAATTGTGCTAGAGTAACTGAACAAAAAGCAATAGCCTACAATGCATACACAAGATCAAAAACACATGAAGCCTTTAATTTTTTAATTATTTTTAAGAGACAATGAACGGAGGAAGGAAAAACACAGATAAAACAAAAAGGTCCATGTGCCTAAAGGCATCCTCCATTCATAAAATGTTTGTAACAACTGGATTTAAACATTTGTAGATTGTAAGTTTGTGGAAAGCAATTCGAGGGAAGTGAATTCCAAAGAGTAGTAGCTCTGGGGATAAATGAATTCTGATAAGCAGAAGTTCTGCATTGTGGAGGAGAAAGTGTAAATTCATGGGCGCTCTCAGCTGCCCTAGTTCTACGGGGAAAGATGTGGAGAGGCGGCACAATTGAAGCAAGTTCCTCGGAACAATTGCTGTGAAAATATCTGTAGAATAATGCAAGGGATGCAACGTTTCTTCGTATGGATAATGTAGGAAGGTCCTGTGTGATTGCAGGGTTATTGATTAATCTAATAGCTTTATTTTGAATTTTGTCCAACTGCCTCAATGCAACCACTCCACTTCCACCCCACAGAGGTGAACAGTAATCCATCTGAGAACGCACATGACTTTTATATATCACGGCCAACTGTTCGTCAGTGAAGAATTCTCGAACTCTGTACAGGAGTCCCAGTTTTTTAGAGGCATTCTTAGCAATGCT
This sequence comes from Lithodes maja, assembly GCA_037953745.1. Lineage (NCBI taxonomy): Eukaryota > Metazoa > Arthropoda > Malacostraca > Decapoda > Lithodidae > Lithodes > Lithodes maja. The sequence continues at coordinate 21,698 of JBAKBP010026983.1, forward strand.
TCTAACATAATGTGTCCAGCTCAAGTTAGTAGTTAATGTTACACCAAGAATGTCAATACTAGGGGAAGTGGGAATATTTACATCATTAAAAAATATATGGGAGTCAGTGAGATTCTGTCGGTTAGAAAATTGAATGTACTTGGTTTTCTGTGCATTAAAGGAAACTAGATTCTTTTGTCCCCATCCATTAATTCTAGAAAGGTCCTGGTTCAGAGAAATTGCAGTGTTTATTTTTGAATTTATAAGATCGGGTTGGGTGAAAGAATTGGTAAATGTGAAGGAACTGTGGAGTGTTGAGGCATCTGCGTAGGAATGTATTGGATTATGAGTGGTAGATATGAGATCATTGATATGAATGAGGAACAGAATTGGGGCCAAAACTGATCCCTGGGGAACACTTTAGAATTACTTTAGAAACATCAGAAATCATGCCAAAACTGTATTAAACCTAACTAAATCAAACTTTCTCCACAAGCAGGCAAATAAACTTCTAAATAATCCAAATGATAACAAAATATTTTGGTCTACTCTTAACTCATTTAAATCCAACTTCACTACTGCTTCATCCATTCCACCATTAAAATCTCCGACTGGCAATCTTGTAAGTGACCCACGAGGTAAAGCTATCCTTCTTGCGGATATTTTCTCCACCAACTCAACCTTAGATGAAATAAATCAAGATGTCCCTGTACTTAATTTTAATTCGCCTGAAATTCCCTCACTTAAGATCCACACCAGACATGTCAAAACTATTTTGCAGAATCTCTCGGTAGATAAGGCTCCTGGTCCAGATGAAATTCCTCCAATAGTACTTAAGAATTGCTCCTTGGTGCTCGCTCCTGTATTGGCAAAATTTTTCCGTCTGTGTACTCATACCTCATGCTTCCCAGTACCCTGGAAAGAAGCAAACATCCATCCAGTTCCTAAAAAAGGTGCCTCTTCAGATCCATCAAACTACAGACCAATAGCTATAACTTCCACTCTTGGTAAAGTCTTTGAAATTATATTAAATAATCACATAATTAAGCATCTTGAGAATAATAAATTAATCAGTGATAGGCAATATGGTTTTAGACGATGTCGATCAACTGCAGACATGCTTTGCCTTCTTACGCATCAAATCAACCAAGCTACAGACCAACATGGTGAAACACATACAATAGCACTGGATATATCAAAGGCATTTGATAGAGTCTGGCATCAATCCTTATTGTCGAAGATGTCACACTACGGCCTTGCATCATTAGTTCCACTAATTTCTTCTTATCTTCATAACAGAAAAATACGTGTAATGGTAGATGGCCTTTATTCTCAATTTCACTCAATAAATGCTGGTGTTCCCCAGGGATCAGTTTTGGCCCCAATTTTGTTCCTCATTCATATCAATGATCTCATATCTACCACTCATAATCCAATACATTCCTACGCAGATGACTCAACACTCCACAGTTCCTTCACATTTACCAATTCTTTCACCCAACCCGATCTTATAAATTCAAAAATAAACACTGCAATTTCTCTGAACCAGGACCTTTCTAGAATTGATGGATGGGGACAAAAGAATCTAGTTTCCTTTAATGCACAGAAAACCAAGTACATTCAATTTTCTAACCGACAGAATCTCACTGACTCCCATATATTTTGTAATGATGTAAATATTCCCACTTCCCCTAGTATTGACATTCTCGGTGTAACATTAACTACTAACTTGAGCTGGACACATTATGTTAGAAGCATTGCTAAGAATGCCTCTAAAAAACTGGGACTCCTGTACAGAGTTCGAGAATTCTTCACTGACGAGCAGTTGGCCGTGATATATAAAAGTCATGTGCGTTCTCAGATGGATTACTGTTCACCTCTGTGGGGTGGAAGTGGAGTGGTTGCATTGAGGCAGTTGGACAAAATTCAAAATAAAGCTATTAGATTAATCAATAACCCTGCAATCACACAGGACCTTCCTACATTATCCATACGAAGAAACGTTGCATCCCTTGCATTATTCTACAGATATTTTCACAGCAATTGTTCCGAGGAACTTGCTTCAATTGTGCCGCCTCTCCACATCTTTCCCCGTAGAACTAGGGCAGCTGAGAACGCCCATGAATTTACACTTTCTCCTCCACAATGCAGAACTTCTGCTTATCAGAATTCATTTATCCCCAGAGCTACTACTCTTTGGAATTCACTTCCCTCGAATTGCTTTCCACAAACTTACAATCTACAAATGTTTAAATCCAGTTGTTACAAACATTTTATGAATGGAGGATGCCTTTAGGCACATGGACCTTTTTGTTTTATCTGTGTTTTTCCTTCCTCCGTTCATTGTCTCTTAAAAAAAAAAAAAAAAAAAAAAACATGTTGCCAAATATGCACACACACACATTACTGCTTAGCCTAACACCATGCAAAATCTCAGGACGATATGGCAACAACAGAATTTTCCCACAAATTTCCTAGCCCGCATGTTTCAAGGACACAGGAGTTATCACACTAGTGTTTTAGAGATGCTTGGCCCGGCGTGCTTACCACACGATCGAGTGATCTGGAACTGGAGGGGATTAATAGAGGAACTATCAATAATGTTTTCTTAGTAATAACAGTTAGGTAATAAGGACTAACATAGAAGGTCATAGAGTAAGATGGTCTTACTTTCGATTTGCGAGTTAATCTTTGATCCTTGAATTAAGGGCTGATGGGCAGGACCATTAAACCCAGTCACAGTGTGGGTTAACCCAGCGGCCTACCAACATGGTTTCCGAAGTAAATGCACATGTCTGACAAACCTCCTGGATTTTTTCCATGATACCTTATATGTACTGTATATGACGAAGATAAAGTAGTTGATATCTTCTACCTTGATTTTCAAAAAGCATTCGATAAAGTGCCTCACTGATAGTGAACTTAAAGCTCATACAGGTTTGTTCTTCATTGGATTCAGGATTGGCTAAGCGAGCGAATGCAACGAGTAGTAATTAACGGCAAAGCCTCAAATTGGATAAATGTTACAAGTGGTGTACCACAAGAATCAGTTCTCTGTCCAATGTTATTTCTTATTAATATTTATGATGTTGATGATGGGCTATCATGCAGAATCTCCAAGTTCGCTGACGACACAAACATTGCAAACAAAGTAAACAAACCATCGCACATACAAGAGATTCAGAATGATCTAGACAAGCTATCAAACTGGGCTTAGACATGGCAGATGAATTTCAACATAACAACGAGAGGGCCATGGACACTGCCTAGAGGACAGCACCTACCCCTGGCCCCATAGATTCAATTTCTTGTTTCACAACCCCTTTGTCAGTAAACCAGGGACGACGTCATGGTATATCGAGTCCCTCCCTTCAACCACTTTGCAATCAACGACCCATAGCACAAAGTCGCCACCACAGCATCCACCTTGCTTATTCTGCTCTTGTTATAAAGTCCTTAGAAACAAGATTGGCTATATACCACCTCGGTACTTTCCCTACGACTCTCCCCTTTTTGAATGGGACGAGAAGAAGGGAAGCTGCCTATATGACCAGAAACACCTACTGAAACATATTCTGATGACTTGACCTTACACTATTCAACTAATTATCCACAACGACCCACCATGCACTTACTCCAAAACTCGTATGATGAGGCCATAGGTCGCTTATCTCTAATCTATTTCCGATTAGGGCAAAAATTAGCTCGTTACATTCAACACTTCCAAAACCAAATTTCTTCATAACTACTGGTCACAATCTTCCACATAACTATCCCTTACTCTTCAGCAATACACAAATCAACCTTTCATCTCTCAATATTCTTGGTATTTCTTTTTCATGTGACCTTTCTTGGAAAGATCATATTACCACTCTTGCTAAGTTAGATGTGCTCAACCGTTTCTGTGGGTCCTTCACTTTCGCACAGATTCTTGCTCCTGTACAGGGGCACATGTGTGCCCACATATTGAGTAGTGTCTGCATGTGTGGGGAGTTTCCAGCCATACCGCATTTCTCGAAAAGGTAGAAACAAAAGTACTTTATCTCATCAATTCACCTCCTCATGCTAATTCCCTACAATTTATCTTTACATGCCGCAATGTTGCATCTGTCTCAGTCATCTACCGCTATTACAATAATCAATGTTCTTCAGAGCCGTTTCAGTGCATTCCTACTCCATTACGGAGAGTCAGATACCCCCTGTATCTGGCTTTCAACACATTCCCACCTCTATTTTGACCAACTCTCTAACCCAGGAGTGAACAAATGTTTCCAGTCTTTCTTCTATTCAACAAGACTAGTATTAAGCTCTGGAACTTTCTCCCTCAGGTTGTCTTTCCCTCATCCTATTACTTAAACTGCTTCAAACTCAATGTATCCAGACATTTTGACTCTAACATACCTTGAATTTGGATATATTTTACTGTTTTAACTTTGGAGGGTGAAGGGGCCACTCATCACAGGCAGCTTTACCTTTTGTCTCCTTTATTCACATAGAAACAAAACATCAATTAAATTTAAGGTTCATATTCTTATCTTATATTCAGTTCCACCACACACAGCTAAGACGCATATTGCATGTTGTTCTAACTAACACCAAACAATTATATTCAATTTATGAAAGTTATTTAGGAATTATGGAGTCAAGAAGGGAGTTTCTAATAATCTTTTTTTTTACAAGGATTATTCCTAAGCTGCATAAAGGCGACTAAGGTTAGCCAGATAATAGTATAATTGCGTCATCGTACTGTCGGTATATTTCGACAGGGAATACCTGCACTTGAACCAACCCAGAGTTCATTGTATTTGGTCCACCTTCTCTTAATAGGCCTATACCTTAACCAATTTGTTGTGGTATCTCTCCCTCCAATTTCCTATGTGTCCCATCCATCATCCCATTAAATATAATCCTTTATACTTTATACAATCACTAGTTACCTTTTCTGATCAAGTTTTTATTTAAACTTTAATAGAAACTAAGAATTATTTGAAACCCTTCCTGCATACGGTAACCGGTAACCGACATATTTAATGCTCCTCACTCGCCCATAGAGCTTATAATCTTCATCTATTTTTATGCTAAGCCATCATCCATATATGTGTTCACTCTGTCATCGTTTTCAGCACAGTAAAGAGCTGAGGAAGCATTAACAGTTTTACCCTAAAAGGCACTTCATCATGACCCACTTACTGTACGGTAGCACTAATAGGTCACGTGTAAGCTGTTATTACGGTTGGCTCGTTCTGCGCAGTATTAATGTCTGTCAGATGTTGAATAGGGTGGGTAAGTGTAGGAACATCTTACTATAAATGAAGAAATCAAGTTTAGCTATTGCTGATGCCAAAGATTGACCAAAATATACTTGGTGCCGAAACATCACATATTTAATCGACTGTACACCAGGTTCCTATTTAATATAACTGTTTGATGAGCGGTGGCATTGGCAGGAGGAGATTGACCATCAGTCTCGCAGTGTTCACAAATTTCCATCGTTCTCATCCATCATCTATCTCAATCTCCTTCCCTGCACTGTCTATTTTCTTCTCCGGCTCTTCCATTCAATTTCCCAGACGTTGTACTGCAGCTATTAATCCGGCCTTCACATCACTCTCTTGTTCAATGTCTTCCATTATATCTCGTGATTTACCCTCGCTCTCTCTCCTTATCCTTTGTTATCTCTTCTTACCTCTCATTGTTCCATTTTTGTTTTTGTTTACCTAATTTCGTTTTCTTACTCTTTCTCTCTCTGACATTCTTTGCTTTCTCAATCACTTCAATTATACTTTGTTACTTCCCCTCGCGCTGTGTTCTTTGTTACTTCCCCTCGCGCTGTGTTCTTTGTTACTTACCCTCGCGCTGTGTTCTTTGTTACTTCCCCTCGCGCTGTGTTCTTTGTTACTTCCCCTCGCGCTGTGTTCTTTGTTACTTCCCCTCGCGCTGTGTTCTTTGTTACTTCCCCTCGCGCTGTGTTCTTTGTTACTTCCCCTCGCGCTGTGTTCTTTGTTACTTCCCCTCGCGCTGTGTTCTTTGTTACTTCCCCTCGCGCTGTGTTCTTTGTTACTTCCCCTCGCGTTGTGTTCTTTGTTACTTCCCCTTGCGCTGTGTTCTTTGTTACTTCCCCTCGCGCTGTGTTCTTTCTCAATCGTGTTTTCCTTCTACCATAAGTCTTCTTCGTTTACTCAGTTGATATTGAGTCATTGTTATTTATTGTATATATATATATATATATATATATATATATTGTTACGAATCTGGACCTCACTTGCTTAGAGACTGTATACGAAAATAATTACTAAAGCAAATGCACCTTGTCTCTCTACCAAGCAACACCACGACGCAACAGATAAGAGCACAATAAACGCTTCCAGGCTCTTCTCAGGGCTTAAGGTGCACACTGCCCTGCTCATATTCGGAATAATATGTAGAACAGAAATACTCATTTAACTTACTAGCTACGAGAACTCGAAACCAACACCGGGATTAGCAATGCTGGGTTGGATAATCAAAACAGTACTAAACCGTGCGCAAACCAGCCAATGGTAATCCACTCTCAACCCAAGAGAGTTGCACATAATATATTATCAAGCACATATAATAATTAACTAACAATACAAGGCAGTGTCCTAATATGACTACTAACCTCGGGGTGATATTAGTGAAAGCAGGTTGCCCTGACCACACCTAATATCACACCAATATATCCTACTTCACCCTGGGCCCCCCCAGTGAGATACTGCCCAAAAACAATGAACTCTAGAGAGTCCATCTCACACACTCACTTATCTATGGGGGGGGGGGGGGGGGGTCCAGACTGAAGCTGGATTTCTACTTACTATTAAACACTCCGTTGCCTCAGTTCGAAGCCCGAGACAGGGAACAAACACAATCAGTGGACAGAACCGTCAAGGTTAGTACCGGGTCCTAGGCACAAACACTGGGAAAAATATGTAGGGTTATGGATGTGTGTGTGTGTGTGGATTGTCTATGGGATTAACAGTGCTATTAGTAAGGCCCCCGGCAAGCCTCCCAGCTCTCCCTATCCCAGATCCCGAAGTAAGCCACCGGAGGTACAGGATAGATGATAAAAATGGAAATAAAACAAATGCTGATCAAAGGAAAAGAATAATCATAAGAATAAATAGATGGCTAGGATTCTCTGTTAATTACGTTACGTTAATGTTTGTACAAGCAAGGACAACAAAAGGGGCAGACTGGTGGGCCACGAGAGAGAGAGAGCACCACCTATTCGTCAGGCCCCCTAGCAGAGAATGGCGAGGCCTCGCGGGCCCGCGGCACTAGTGGCAGCCGGCCTCAAAACTAAATGGTTGCAATATATCACCACACGATATGATAACACTAGGACACTTCACAAGAATAACTTATAATAACATATTCCTGTGTTAACATATTGGCTAAAAACAGCGTGGCAGATAAAATAAAGTATATCTTGATATTGTAACACAACTAACTAGCAATGGTCACGTAATTAAACAAAACTCCTGGTGCGAGCAAAATCACCTCAAACCACCCCCCCCCCCCTCCCACCCCCTCCGCGAGACAGAAGCAACATTTCTTCCTCCCCTTCCCTCCTCACTGCTAAAACTAAAAGCGCATGGAATACAAGACGGTGTGTTGAAATGGATAGAAAATTGGCTCAACAACAGAAAGCAAAGAGTAGTCATAAACGGTAAGGCATCTAAATGGACCAATGTAAGTAGCGGGGTACCCCAGGGATCGGTACTAGGACCAATTCTCTTTCTAATTTACATCAACGACATAGATGAGGGTCTCACCTGCACAATCTCAAAATTTGCTGACGATACAAAAATTGCAAATAGCGTACTCTCAAAAGAACAAGTTGACGATATGCAACACAATCTAGATAAATTGTCATGTTGGGCCCAAATTTGGCAAATGAGTTTCAATGCGGATAAATGTAAAGTACTACATGTCGGATACCTAAATGAGAAAGCAAACTATTCGATGAATGGCACTCAGCTTAAGAATGTAAACAGAGAAACTGATCTGGGAGTAACAACTGTTCTTCAACTGTTGGACCGTTAGTCGATGAAAAAGGAGAATACACCAAAGACGAAGTACAAATGAGTAATGCCCTCAATACCTTCTTTGCATCAGTTTTTACAACCGAAGATCTCAGTGATATCCCTACACCATCGCCGATTCAGATTGATAATTCAGATGTTCTAAGCAATATCACCGTTACAGAGAGAGAAGTATTGAATTGTTTAGATAAACTCAAAGTAAATAAAACGCCAGGACCTGATACAATCTCGCCTAGAGTTCTAAAGGAAGCTAAGAATGAGCTCTCCAAACCACTGACATTACTATTCAATAAATCCTTGCAGTCTGGAACTATGCCTGATCAGTGGAAGCTAGCCAACGTAACACCGATATTCAAAAAAGGCAGCAAATCCCTACCCAGTAACTATCGTCCAATTAGCTTAACCTCAGTTGTATGTAAAATGCTAGAAACGGTCATACGAGACAGACTCGTAAATCACTTAGAGGAAAATAACATACTTAAAGATACTCAACACGGCTTTCGTAAAAAACGTTCCTGTTTAACAAACCTCTTAGACTTCTTCCACGATATCCTCAACCTCTACGATGAGAGTAAAGCTGTAGATATTATATACCTTGATTTTCAAAAGGCCTTTGACAAAGTTCCCCACAAACGTTTACTGCTAAAACTAAAAGCGCATGGAATACAAGACGGTGTGTTGAAATGGATAGAAAATTGGCTCAACAACAGAAAGCAAAGAGTAGTCATAAACGGTAAGGCATCTAAATGGACCAATGTAAGTAGCGGGGTACCCCAGGGATCGGTACTAGGACCAATTCTCTTTCTAATTTACATCAACGACATAGATGAGGGTCTCACCTGCACAATCTCAAAATTTGCTGACGATACAAAAATTGCAAATAGCGTACTCTCAAAAGAACAAGTTGACGATATGCAACACAATCTAGATAAATTGTCATGTTGGGCCCAAATTTGGCAAATGAGTTTCAATGCGGATAAATGTAAAGTACTACATGTCGGATACCTAAATGAGAAAGCAAACTATTCGATGAATGGCACTCAGCTTAAGAATGTAAACAGAGAAACTGATCTGGGAGTAACAATATCGAGTAACCTAAAACCGAGTCAACAATG
>JBAKBP010026984.1:0-30852 GCA_037953745.1 Lithodes maja
CTGTTGTTGCTTGATTTCCTTTGTACTCCTTTGTACTCTCTCTCTCTCTCTCTCTCTCTTTCTCGTCTCCTCTTTCACAGCAGGTAAGAAGTTAGTCACAGGTGAGTAATTAGTGGCCTCGAGAGAACCCTTATACAATACACACCTTTATATATATATAGAGAGTGGACACCTTAATATAGAGTGGACATCTTAATATAGAGTGGACACCTTAGTATAGAGTGAACACCTTAATATAGAGTGGACACCTTAATATAGAGTGGACACCTTAATATAGAGTGGACACCTTAATATACAGAGTGGACACCTTAATATACAGAGTGGACACCTTAATATACAGAGTGGACACCTTTATATACAGAGCGGACACCTTTATATATAGAGTGGACACCTTTATATACAGAGCGGACACCTTTATATACAGAGCGGACACCTTTATATATAGAGTGGACACCTTTATATATAGAGCGGACACCTTTATATATAGAGTGGACACCTTTATATATAGAGTGGACACCTTTATATACAGAGCGGACACCTTTATATATAGAGTGGACACCTTTATATATAGAGCGGACACCTTTATATATAGAGTGGACACCTTTATATATAGAGTGGACACCTTTATATACAGAGCGGACACCTTTATATATAGAGTGGACACCTTTATATATAGAGCGGACACCTTTATATATAGAGTGGACACCTTTATATACAGAGCGGACACCTTTATATATAGAGTGGACACCTTTATATATAGAGCGGACACCTTTATATATAGAGCGGACACCTTTATATATAGAGCGGACACCTTTATATACAGAGCGGACACCTTTATATATAGAGTGGACACCTTTATATACAAAGTGGACACCTTAATATACAGAGTGGACACCTTTATATATAGAGTGGACACCTTTATATATAGAGCGGACACCTTTATATATAGAGTGGACACCTTTATATACAGAGTGGACACCTTTATATACAAAGTGGACACCTTAATATACAGAGTGGACACCTTTATATATAGAGTGGACACCTTAATATACAGAGTGGACACCTTTATATACAGAGTTGACACCTTTATATATAGAGTGGACATCTTTATATACAGAGTGGACACCTTTATATATAGAGTGGACACCTATATATATAGAGTGGACACCTTTATATATAGAGTGGACACCTATATATACAGAGTGGATACCTTTATATATAGAGTGGACACCTTTATATACAAGGTGGACACCTTTATATACAAAGTGGACACCTACTGTATATATACAAAGTAAACACCTTGATATACAGAACGGACATCTTTGTACCATAACGCCATTTTGGGGGCTCGAACACATCAATAGAACTTCATTCGGGTAATTTGTTTAACATGGCTATTGTTTTACTAATTACAATAACTAATTTAAAGTTATGGTATTTTCTTGCTTGGTACAGTTGTAATTATGACTTAGATATTCATAATCCGGCATTCTGTAATTGATTTGTAATACATAATGTAATTAATCAATTATAATCCATGATACCTGAATATCTTTAGACCTAATCTGAAAATAGTTTATTGAAAATATGGCCCATAATTAGTTGATAAGCTTAAACACAATCGTTTATAGATAGATAGATAGATAGATAGGTAGATGGAAACGATATTTATCTATTTATTTATTTATTTAATTATCAAGAAAATTTGATGACCTAAGATTTGTTACAAAATGTTCAATTATCTAATACTTACACGCAAAGTTCATGCCATTAATATTAATCTCCAAAGTTGTACCACCGAATTTTTGCCACACATTTGATGTAGTGCTGCTGGTGGCTTAAAATATATAATGTACAGCCAGAAAACCTTGAAGGAAAAAAGAGTGTAATTTTAGTTTGCCATCATTTACCCCGTGTTCTGTTTCCATGGTACTTTTTTCAAATTCATGTTGATGTATTTATCTCCTGACTTTAAGGGAGGTCACTGTTTTTTTTTTTTATCTTTCTCTCCTTTTCTCTGGCTTGTATCAATTCAGCCACATTCAGCCAACTGTTTTAAGACGTTTATCCCCATCCAGGTGTCGATTTATTCCTGGCGAGCGATAGCGATCCAGTATTGTATGGAGAAATCCGGCTTCGCCAGGAGACATTTTTCTATCGAAAAATTTACAAATTTCGCTTGCTGTCAAAACAAAAATATATATAATTATATGCTGGCTCGCTACTTCTCATCAGGAAATATTGACACCTGGATGGGGGTAAACGTCTTAAAACAATAGGCTGAATGAGACCGAATGGATACAAGCCAAAGAGAGAGGGAGAGAAAGAGAAAAAAAGAGAGGTGGGCTCCCTTAAACATTTTCCACATTATGTTTTGTCGTGGAGCTGTTTCATGTAGCTGTGGAATTAATCTATGTGTATCCCTTCACCACCATTACGTAATGCTCATCATATTCCGGTTACCATTAGACGCTTTTCTTTAGTTTGTAATCTACCTATACGGCACAAATGGGTAAATACGATCTCAATACGATCTGGATTGGAGAGACGAAAGGAGAGGAGAAGAGAGAAAGGAGAGGAGAAGGGAGGAGAGGAGAAAAGAAGGGAGGAGAGGAGAGGAATACAAAGGAATACAAAGGAGAACAAACTGCAACAGACCTATTGGTCCTTACGGGACAATTTGGATATCTAAAACTACTAATCTATTGACTACGAGGTAGAGAAAAGGGTAGCAAAGAAGAAGGCTCCTCCCCACCCACCACTCCCTCCAGCTAATGCTGGCATGGAAACAGTTGGAAAATACCATGTAGAGAGGAAGGGAGGAGAGGAGAGAGGAAAGAAGGAGAGGAGAGGAGAGGAGAGAGGAAGTGAGGAAAAGGGTGGAGAGGAGAAGGGAAGGGAGGGGATGAGAGGCGAGGAGAGGAGAAGGGAGGAGAGGAGAGGAGAGGAGAAGGGAAAGGAGGGGATGAAAGGAGAGGAGAGGAGAAGGGAGGAGACGAGACGGGACAAGAGGAGTGAATGGGGAGGGGACTTATGATGGAATGTACAGAAGGGAGGAGAGTTGAGAACACAGGGGAGGAGAGGAGAGACTAAAGGGCAGTGGAAGAGAGAGAAAGCAAGACAAGATATGATAGAAGGAAAGGAGAATTGAGGAAAAGAAAATATAGGAGAGGCGAGGAAAAGGAATGTGGAAAGAAAATAATGAAGTGCGTGTTCGAATGTGGAGAAGACAAGAAGAGGCGAGGCAAGATAAGATGAGAGTGAATAGAAAGGGGATGGAAATGAATATGAGATAACGTGCTGGAATGGAGAGAAGAAAGAGATAATAAAAGAGAATAGGAAGAGAAATCAATGAGAGACGTTGAGGAAAGGGGAGAGAATACAAAGGAAAACAAGCAACAAAAGGCCAATATGGTCCTTACTAGGCTACTTGTTGAAACAAATATATAATAATAATATACAATACTAATATTAATAATAATAACAATAATAATAATAATAAGTGTAATAATAAAAACAATAACAATATTACAAATAATATACTGTATATTATTATGGTATTAAAGCTGGCAGCCAACCAAGGACCGGCACTTATGTACACAGGCTCCATAAATCATCAGAATGCCCCAGGTGCGAGGAGATAAGGTGGCAAACCATCCATCAATCAGCGACCAGCATTTCGTGACAAGGAGTATGTGCTGCAGCGGCTTGATCAAACACCTTTCCCGCGCGCTGATTGGTTGGCGGCACATCAAGCACATACACCGTCTTCTCGCGTCTTTTATTCCGGTAACGAGAACATTCCTCACATGGTGCAAGCATTATTCTCCTATAAGCCGCCAAATAATATAGGAAACTTGTTGCCAGGATACTATTTTGATGAAAGAGAAGCCGAAGAAGAGAACAAATAAAATCAAAGGGGCCACCAGGGCACCTGTCACCCGGGCCTGGTGACTGAGGTGTAAAAAGGGAGCGGAGAGCAGGGGAACTTTCTGTTTTCTACTTTACTTCTCACTTCTCAGCTTGTTCTTCCTCTGTCCAATTACTCTTCTCTCCTACTTTACTCCAGCCATCTGGTCTTGTCTGGAGAGAGGCATAGTGGCGGACGGCACCAGATCTTTTCCTTGGCACTCCTGAGGCCTTCCAGCCTATTCCCACCACACATCAAGGAAATAGTAGCAGACCTGAGAGAGAACTTGAGGGTGAATTGCAGCAACACTACCAATCTCCAGATTTCATATTAAGCAGTCACCCTTTTCCCAGATCCACCTGAAGTATCCAAGAGCTTGTTCCCATATCGCTTATCTGCACCAGACTCCGGCAGTACCAAAAACAAGAGATTGGCGAAGTGAATGAAGACCAAAGCTGCATCTACTGGCCTATCCCAAGAATTTAAGAAGAAGGGTAGTAGTCAATCTAATTTATTTGATGGGTCCTATTGGCCCCACAAATAATTAAAAAGGGAAAGGATGACAGACTGACCTGGTTGTGCCAACTGGTGTCACCTATATAGGAGGAAATAAAAGAATAATAGTAAAAGACTATAACTGATGCAATCAAGTAAAATGGAGTAAAATATATAGTTATTCTTTGTTAGGAAAGCGATACGCTATTAGATAGTCAGAACGTAGGTTTTGTCAGGGTATGTCATTGGTAGGTATCTTGCATGCGAATACCCAAGACCTTTTCTTGTACAGTTGGCCACATAAGTTCTGTTCCTCTCTGTGATCTTATACATGGAGATATAATGCGTAGGATTGAATTGCAAGTGTTGTTTTTTATGCAGTTGTTAAATCATATGATTAGTCAACTAATAATTCATATTTTTTCACCAGCCAACTTTACTTCTAAACTCAATTAATGAAATCAACAAATACATGTGGCACTCCAAGGACTCGAATCTAGGATACTTACACCGAAATTCCGCGCATTTATGCATTACGCTATCAAGACAACCATGCACGCAATTCATTCATACTACATTATTGTCAAACATAAGATCCTGATGAGGAACATAACTTATGTAGCCAACTGTACATGTTGACAGTGGATGAGGGATAATGCCCAATTCACTTTAAGAAAATTAATCCCTTAGTTAAATATAGGAAGAGTAAAGGATAACACAATCATTCCGAAGTATAGAGATACTTCAGATAGTTTACTTGGGGATTCATGGCAAGATATGTATCTATGCAATATTCAACTTAAATGCCTGTATTGTATGGCCTTATACAACATTTCTAAGAACTGTGTTCGGTAAGTTGACTACTTTGTTAAGAAATAAGGGCTTGGCTTCATGTGAATGAAACGCATTTCCGACAATCTTGTGTAATTTGAGCTATCTAGTGTGAGTTATTTACTTGCGTCCATGTTGTAATGACCATTAATAATTTCAAACACTTGGACTAGGTCTGTTTTATAGTATGGGGACCAAAACTGGACACGATATTCCAAATGCAGACGAAAAGGGTGTTGAAAGCCAACATAAGGGGTTTTGCTGGGCCCTCTTTTTCCCCCATGCTTAGTCCCACTAGTTGTGAGATGTTAAGATAGTAGAATTTGGCGATATTAAGTCCTTTCACCCCATTTTATTTTATTTCTTTAAATATTTTTGTTTTTATATACAGTATACTGTATACTGTATAATTATATATATATATTTTTTTTTTTTTCAATTTTAAGGTCCTTCATACCATTAAGGTACTGATTTTTTCATGGCGAGCGATAGCGAAGGAGGTATTATTAAAGCTTGATGGAGGTCTAGGGAGAAAACTTTAAAAACAATAAAATAATAATAATAATATGTAAATAAATATAAATGTCTCCCCTCGGTGGAAAGCTATGAAAGTGGGTCAGGAACTGGAGAGGAAAGGCAAGGGAAGGAGGAATGCAAGTAAATGGGAAATAAATTGAATAAATAAATAAAGCCGACGATACTATTAGACGTTTTTATTCAGTTTATAAAGGCCCTCCAGCAATTAACAGGCTTTGAACTAACTCACTTAATCCTTTTTACTACCACAGATCCTTCTTAAACTGCACAAAATCGTCTAAATATACCTAGAATATAATTAAAAAGACGTCGCCGGTATAGAAGAGGGTAAGTGCAAAAATATATTGTATATATAAACATGAAGAAGAAAAGAATGAATGAATGGCATGGAAAGATGAAAAGAGAAGAGGGAGAGCAAAGGTGATGAAATGTATATGTGACGCCTCCCGGCGTTAGCAGAATGGTTGCGTGGGGCATTGCAGCTCGCTAGCGCTCGCCAGGATGGGGGGATGGGCTACAGTTGTCCTAGAATGATCTGCTTTATTTAATTAGTGTCGTGTTGCCACAGACAGTCTAGAAATGGTCTTTGTTTTGGTCTGTGACCGCACCTTGTATTTTATATTCGCTATAATATAAATGTTGCTTGTGTGGGAGGCGAGCGAGAGAGGGTGAGGGAGTACACCTGGCAGCGGGGTGAGCTATGACGCGGCTCGCTTGGGCGCTGACGGCGTTGGCGGCCGGGTGGTCAACTAGTCCCTTCCCATCGCGGCCTCGTGTTCTTTACCAGCTCAGAGCTTGCCTGACACGCGTATCGCCTACATCCTTTGCAATTCTGTCCCCCATACTCGCCACTTTGCATACTTTTTCTCTCTCTCGACTTCTCCTTTCTCATTCTCTAATCTTTATTAAACTCAACATCCCTTCTGGTTTCAGCATAGACGTTCACCGTCGACCAGTCGTATTGTACGCGAAGCTCTCAGATATTTCCATGCATTAGGTTAAGGAGGTATTATGCTTTATTGAGGTTAGAGAGACGGACTTTTCCGTATGTGTCCTCTCTCGGGAAGGTTGTAGACCGGTATATGTCTCCCTGGCAAGGTGTTGAGTGATTCTGCTTGGTTATCTAAAGCTAGACTAGGGGTAGGGTTACTGTGTCGTTGTCTCCGATGTGTGCAGTGTTAGCTAAGCCCTGCACGACATCGACAGGTACTGTGGGAGCCTAAGTTGTCTTCGGGTGGGTTTACTTTGCGAGCACAGCGCTGTGGTGTGAGAGGGCCATAGCCTATCCCTCACAACATAGTGCTGCCTCTTTGTGTTGACTTCTGAGGGATCGCCAGGATAGAACTAGGTACTAGAGACCTAGATTTATCAAGAGAGCATCCCCGTCATATAACGTAATCTTCATTATACCACCTTCGGACAATGTTAGGCTACGAGCCGCATGCTCACCCATTGTTGCCCTGCCTTGATACCCCAGCTAGACTTTATTAACTGAGCAGACACTGGTTAGAGATAAGCCCCCATTATTATATGTATGCAACATTATTATTCACTGCACTTTTGAGCCGAGGTTGTTGTTGAGTTGCACAACCCTAGTAGGCTGTTGCGTTGTGTCACGAAGCATTTCTTTAGTTGTCGAGCATTACTACCTTTGCGCAGTCTTTATTATTCGCCTGCCTATTATTACTATATGTCCTAGTATTTATTGTGACCCGTATTCTGCATTATAATTGTTCAAGATTCTTTACGAACATCTTCCCAGCATCAGACTTATTTCAGAAGTTTCCAGTTGATGTTGCAGGACTAGCATTGCACTTTCTTTAATACAGGAGTGCCAGTTATTTGAGTATCTACCGTAACGTTAATTAATCACGTTAACTATCTTTTCTTTGTGTAACCTAATCGAGTAATCTTTTACTGTTTGAGAATAGGCTGTTTCATCGAGCGTCAGCCTAGTGTGTGTGCACCAGTTACAGAGTCATAGGATACCTCGTTGTCCAGGCACGACTCAGGGCGGTAATGGTGTTTTGTTTTCCAGTGTTTAAGGCAGGGGTTGGATCTAGTGTTACCGTTGTTGCATTTTGCCATTATCTAGTCCAATGTTGAAGAGCCCTGTGTCTTTGAGAACCTGGATCGTAACATATATAAGATGGAGATGGAGTTAGTGATGAGAAAATATGTCATTCGGGGACTGGTGCAAGAGAAGGAATAAATATTACATGAATCTAAACCAGAAGGAAAAGGGAAAATGAGAGTGAGAGAGAGAGAGAGACAGACCGACAGACAGACAGACAGACAGACAGACAGACAGACAGAGAAAGAGAAACGGACAAACACAGATGAGACACAAACACACAGACAGACACACAACGAGAGACAGAGCTAAGAAGATATAGACAGACACACAGACACAGAGAGCCACAAACAGGCAGACACAGTCAAAGTCAGACACGCACAAATAGACAAACAGACACAGGCAAACAGACACACACAAACAGAGAAGAGCAGGCAGAGACAAACAGGCATACAATTTCAGACACACACAGACACAGATACAAAGACAGGCAAACATAGAAGGACAGACACAGACAAACACAAACAAGCAGAGAAACAAACAGAAAGAAAGACTGATATACTGTAGGTGAGAAAGAAAGAGAGATAGAGGCGAGATTGGAAAGGAGAAGGTACGTGAATAAAAAGCGAGACATGGGAGAAGGCGGAAGTAAGAGAGAAGCGAAGTGTGAAATTGGTTGGATGGCCAAAGATCAATGTGAAAAGAAACCAAAAAGGAAAAGGGGTAAAAATGCATAGATAAATATATAAAGCCCAAAGGAAAAGAACCATAGAGCGACACAGTATAAATACAGGTACCTGAATTTATAACTGAATAATATAAATAGAGACCTTAATATAAATATAAATAATACGTGTGGAGAGTGAGCAGAGCGAGTTCTTTGACCTGAATGTTGGTTTGAAACAGGGGTGTGTGATGTCCCCGTGGTTGTTTACTGTATATATGGATGGAGTTATGAAAGAAATACTATCAAGAGCAGTGGATGTTGGTGTATCGCTGAAAAGGGAGGGAATTGAGTGGAAGCTACCTATACTGCTGTTTGCGGATGATACAGTTCTGATGAGTGATAATGAATGGGAGTTGCAGGGTCTGGTAAATGAGTTTGGAACAGTGTGCGAAAAACGGAATTTGAAGGTAAACACGGGGAAGAGCAAGGTTATGGTCTTCGAAAGGGGTGAAGTCACAGAGTGTGAGGTGAAGCTGAACGGTCAGGCTATGGAGATCGTCAACTCTTTTAAGTATCTGGGCAGTGTGTTGAGTAAAGATGGGACTATGGATGAAGAGGTGCGGGAGAGGGTACAACAGGGGAAGAGGGTTGTAGGAATGCTAAAAGCAGTAACAAGAAATAGGGTGGTCAGTATGGAAGTGAAGAAGTCCTTGCATGACAGTGTGGTAATCCCGACACTGACTTACGGAAGCAGCGAAGCATGGACGTTGGTTGAGAGACTCAGACCAAGAGTGAGAGCAGTGGAAATGAATTACTTAAGGAGTGCGTGCGGAATTACATGGAGGGATAGACAGACTAATGAGGAAGTAAGAAGGAGGTGTGGTGTGGAGGTAGATGTGCTGGAAAGTGTGAAAAGGAACAACTTGAGATGGTTCGGCCATATGGAACGTATGGAAAGCGAGAGAATGACTAAGAGGGTGTACGAGAGCGAGGTGGAGGGACAGAGGGGGAGAGGTAGACCGAATATGAGGTGGAAGGATGGAGTGAGGAACTACATGAATGAAGGCGGTGCTGGTTGGGGGGAGGGGCGTCGACTGACTGGGGACAGAGGTGCATGGGGGCGGTTCGTTCGTGGCCACCCCTTCGGGGATCACGGCGTCAGGCAATAGATAGATAGATAGAATATAAATAGAGACCTTAATATAAATAGAGACCTTAATATAAATAGAGACCTTAATATAAATAGAGACCTTAATATAAATAGAGACCTTAATATAAATAGAGACCTTAATATAAATAGAGAACTTAATATAAATAGAGACCTTAATATAAATAGAGACCTTAATATAAATAGAGACCTTAATATAAATAGAGACCTTAATATAAATAGAGACCTTAATATAAATAGATACCTTAATATAAATAACTGAATAATAAAGAGGAGCGCATTGTAAGTAAGGAAAAAGGCGTTGCATGTTAACCTTACCAGTATACAATAATGCAGTTCTTCATTCTTTTCAGGTTAACATTAGACGATTTTGTTAAGCTTGGGAAGGATCTGTGGGAGTCAAAGGAGTCAATTGTGTACCCCTTTGATACTTGAGGCCATTACTAAACTGAAGACAATCGTCTAATGATAGCGCGTCATCATACTAAAATAAATAAGGATAGGGAATACGCTATAACCTTTATAACACAATGAATTATTAATATTGTTGTGTCATGCCCCAGCCAGGGTTCGAACCCAGGCCAGTAGTACAGAACTCAGCACCTAAACCACTAGACCACCGAGGAGCTTAAAAGTAGTGGCTTCATTTGGAATTATATCCCATCCACCACAACCCACTCCGACCCGTGATCACGTAGCTAGATACCATACACACATACACCTCACACACAAACACTAGCAACTAGTGATCTGGGGCACATTGAAGGCCTCCCTGAATATTATATCATTCTATAACATAAAGACAGACAAAATCGACTATAACTCATAAGACGAATGAGATTTAAAAAAAAAAGACTCATACGACGAATAAGATTACAAGAAAATACAACTAAGACTCGTAAGACAAATGAGATTGCAAGAAAACAAAAGTATGAGTGATGAATTAAATTATGAGGAAGTGAAAGCTTGAAGAAACGAAAGAGGACAAATAATTAAAGAAAGACTAATGGTCGATGGAAGTGAATTGAGATGGATGATTATAAGATTGCTATAAGGCTGATCTACGTTACGTCGCTGAGTTAATAATTGATTTTTGGCGACTGAGACATTTTCCCCATTTTATAAGCATCTTGCTCATTTTACTTACTTCATAGATGTATTTCCATGTAAGTATTTCCTGATTTGGGTAGTTTTTGACCATCGGAGTAGATTAAAGAATGCAAGGAAAAATGCCAATTCGGATGCTACTGTTAACCCTTTCAGCACGATGACGTATTGTTACCTTCGATTCTGGCTAAAATTGAGGACTTTATGCAGTGTAAGAAGGACCTATGTTGTTCAAAGGGTTTATTGAGATCATATTTACCCCATTGTGTCCTTGAAGTAGATTTTAAGCAAAAAAAAATCGTCTAATGGTAACTAGAAAATTATGAAAAGGACATCATCGTGCTGAAGGGGTTAATGGATCTCATTCTCACTGCCCCAATCGGAGATAGTTGATAGCTCAGAAGATAGGCATGATATGGTCTCATCATGTGAGCTTTGGAGTAATTGCATGGTGGGTCGTTGTGAAAAACTAGTTGAATAGTGTAAGGTAGAATCATCACCATATGAGTGGATAGTGTAAGGTAGAATCATCACCATATGAGTGGATAGTGTAAGGTAGAATCATCACCATATGAGTGGATAGTGTAAGGTAGAATCATCACCATATGAGTGGATAGTGTAAGGTAGAATCATCACCATATGAGTGGATAGTGTAAGGTAGAATCATCACCATATGAGTGGATAGTGTAAGGTAGAATCATCAGCATATGAATGGATAGTGTAAGGTAGAATCATCACCATATGAGTGGATAGTGTAAGGTAGAATCATCAGCATATGAGTGGATAGTGTAAGGTAGAATCATCACCATATGAGTGGATAGTGTAAGGTAGAATCATCACCATATGAGTGGATAGTGTAAGGTAGAATCATCACCATATGAGTGGATAATTATGACTGAAGATACTGTACAGTTGAGACGATCATTAATGAATATGAGAATGAGAACTGGAGACAGGACAGAACCCTGAGGAACACCGGAGTTGATAGTTTGAGAAAGTGAGCGATGACCGTCCACATCCACAGCTAGGAAGAGGCCTCCTTCTTGACCAGAGGCGGGAGGCAGGGGGTGTGGTTAGCAGGAAGAAGACAGACATACATAAGAGTAACATACAACAAAGACTGACACATAAACACACTAGAAGGCATACAAATAGTAAAAAGACAAATATGGAAAGAAATATATAGATCGATTTGAAAGGAAAAAAACTGAAGATACAAAACCAATGAAAGGGAAATTGGATATAATGGAAGAAAAGGGAATGATACTGATATAAAAGAAGAGAGGCATTAAAGGGGGTGGGTTACTTTGTTTCCTAGGCTTGGCCTCTTATCTGTCAAGCTTAAAATCACCCCCATTATCCCCTTTCAAGATAAATTTTTACATTTGTTCGATAGAAAACTGTCCCGGCCAAAGGCCGATTCCTCTAAACTTACAGGCTCGCTAGCGCTTGTCAGGAAAAAAAATCGACACCTAAATGGCAGGAAAAGTTCTTAGTATTGGCAAAGAAATGGGATAAAAGGTCTTAATATTGCCAAACTTATGGGGTAAACCTCTTAAAAACTCAAAACTAATGGGGCTAAATAGTAGACAAAAAAGTTAAGCAAAGGGGTACTTCATGAGTTGATAGAGTGAAGTCGGATGCTTGACTAGGAAGAGGCCCCCTTGTTAACCAGACACGGGGAGGCAAGGGGTGTGGTTTTAACGGGAAGAAGACAGAAATACAGACTGAGAGACACACAAACATACAAGAAGACAAACAGTAAACGAGAAATATAGAAAGGGACATATAGATTTAGTTGAAATAGAACAGAACAAAGGGTATAGAACCCTAGCAAACAGTAGAAAAGGCGGGAAGTGTAGTGTGAATAAATCAAAGAGGGGTGAAGGGGAATGTTTTACTAGGAAGAGGCCTCTTTCTTGACCAGAGACAAAGAGGCAGGGGGTTTGGTTTTAACAGGAAGAACACAGAAATACAGAGGGGTAACACAGAACAAACACAGTCACACAAACACACTCGAGAACAGGGAAGCAGTAACTCGGAGAAAAAGAAAATAATATACGGAATTGCATACAAAAATGGCCATACCCTATTCCTAGTAAGTAAGCTAAAACTTTTTAACATTAACCTCTATAACTCAGAAACAACTAGAGTAATCGAGCTAAAATTTCTACCAATTGGAAAGGATTAGCAATGGAATAGGTGTGGAAATCTACAGCCCATTTGCTCTAGCCCTATTTGAGTAAAACAAAAAAGGTTAAGGGTTACGATTTCTGGATTACCTATTTCGAACAGGGTAGCCTATAGGAGATAGAGACATAAATAAAGGCAGAACTAGAGGGAATCGAACTGTGAATAAATGAAGGAAAGAGCGAAGGAGGTAGTTTGATTAGGAATAAGCTTCTCTGATAACCTTGGACAGGAGGCAATGGCCGGGTTCTATGGTACCATTATCCCCTTCTTTACCGGCGACTTCTTTTCAATTTCAATATAGCTATATTTAGACGATTTTATGCAGTTTAAGAAGGATCTGTGGTAGTAGAAAGGTCTAAGTTAGATAGTTCGAAGCCTGTTAATTGCTGGAAGCCCTTAAGAAACTGAATAAAATTGTCTAATAGTAGCCAGAATAAAGTTGAAAGGGCCGGTACAGAAGGGGATATGAAGTAATTCGCAAACCAGTTGTCGGTTTGACTCTACTCCTACACAAAGTAGATGCTCCAGTGTTTGTTTTCACGGACTTGACTCATTTGTATAAACATGAGATAGACAATATACAGTAAATTAAATTAGATGGAGCTATATTTACTTGACTAATTTCGGTCTACATTGCCTTCAACCTTCCAGGCTGTATGGTATATATATAGTATGGTATATATATATATATATATATATATATATATATATATATATATATATATATATATATATACCGGTATATATATATATATATATATATATATATATATATATATATATATATATATATATATATATAAAATAATAATAATAACAATAATAAAAATGAACACTAAAGTTGAAATCGTGGTAAAATATGCAAAACTAAAAATAGTCACAACACAAATTTACAAAAATTTGAAATTTATTAAGAAGTGAATAATGAATAGCAAAGAGGGAACATTATAATAAGGAATAGCAAAGAGGGAACATTATAATAATGAATAGCAAAGAGGGAACATTATAATAAGGAATAGCAAAGAGGGAACATTATAATAATGAATAGCAAAGAGGGAACATTATAATAAGGAATAGCAAAGAGGGAACATTATAATAATGAATAGCAAAGAGGGAACATTATAATAAGGAATAGCAAAGAGGGAACATTATAATAATGAATAGCAAAGAGGGAACATTATAATAAGGAATAAGGTATGTAGCAAAAACCATCTTTTTGTTAACGATTTTAATCATAATTAATTGGAATAGAATCCCCTTAGCATGCAAAACTAGACGAGAAGGAAAAATAAACTGAAATAGATAGCCTACCTGGGGAGATGGGTTACATGGGAATATTACATCACAGGAGAGAGAGTGGGTGTGTGTGTGTTTGTGTGTGCGCGCGAGAGAGAGAGAGAGAGAGAGAGAGAGAGAGAGAGAGAGAGAGAGAGAGAGAGAGAGAGAGAGAGAGAGAGAGAGTACAAAGGAGTACAAAGGAAAACAAGCTACAATAGGTCATGCGACCCCTCGATGTTACTTGCCCTCCAAAAAACTGCTGTTCCAAGTGTTGCAACAGTATTTCGGAGAGAATGTGGGAAAGGAAGAGCTGTCCTGGGGCTTTGTTCACGGCAGGGGAAATTATATTAAGATCTATTAGGTTATTGAACAAACATTACCAAATAAAATATTTATTCCATTACAAATGCAGTCAACTTTGGGTTAAGGGCAAGGTGCTTGTCTAAGCGAACTTTCAACGGTGTTGCAGGCTATGACATCTCGGGGAAGCCCATTGCACAAGTTGACGACTCGATTGAAGAAGAAATTCTTGGATTCGTTAGAGTTGAATGATTTACCAATGATTTTGCAGACATTTCCCCGTGTGTAGTTTGATCGGTCAATCGTAAAATATTTATTACAGTTAATATTGTCGATGCCTTTAATGATCTTGAAAACATGAATAAGGTCACCTCTCAATCTGCGCTTGGTTAATGGATATAAATTTAGTTCTTTAAGACGTTCCTCGTATGATTTGTTCCGAAGACAAGGTTTCATCTTGGTAACTCTACGTTGAACTCGTTCCAATTTGTCTATATATTGTTTATAGTAAGGGCACCAGAACTGAACGCAGTAATCCAAAAGTGGGCGGACTATGAATTGTAAAGGGAGAGAGAGAGAGAGAATGACAGGGTGATAGAGAGTGAGAGTGCCAGGGTGATATAAGAGTGTGTGTGTGTGTGTGTGTGTGACTGTGAGAGAGAGAGAGTGTGTATGTGTGTGTGTCAAAGAGAAAGAGAGTACGACAGGAAGAAAAAATGAGGTACGTGAGCAGAAAGGATATAGACACAAAATAAAGTTACTGCCTGATGATAAAAAGGGAAGAAAGAACGTGACACAGAGAGAGAGAAGGTGAATGGAAAGACGTAAACAAAATTAGAAGGCAAGAAAGTTAAAGGAGAAGTGTTGATACGGAGGCATTGGGAGGAGAGCACCACAGATACACAGACCATACAGACCTCGGGGGTCCTTACTAGGCAGTTCGGCCTTACAAACTTTTTTTTTTTTCCATATCACCCCAGCCCAGAGAGAGAGAGAGAGGGAGAGATTGAAATAAAGGAAGTAGGATTTGTTTTTTTGGAAGGCGGCAATAACAAATCCACATCTATAGATTCTGTTGAGGATGTAGGAAGTGCTCAGGTTCATAACTGGCCGATGTATTATACAGTAGCTAGTAAGGGGTGATAGGCGTAATTATCTGCTTGTTTGCTTATCTTTATATTATTATTTTTTTATTTTTTCCTCCCTAGACCTCCATCAAACTTAAACAAACACCTCCAGACAATGAAGATACATTTATACATTTTTCCATAGAAAGATTTCCCGGCCGAAGGCCGGTTACTACTATATTACAGGCTCGCTATTGCTCGCCAGGGAAAAGATCGACACCTAAATTGCACGAAAGGGTTTAATATTGAAGTCTTAACATCGCCAAACTAATGTGGCTAACGTCTGGAATTCTGAAAACTAATGGGGCTAAACATTGGGGTGAAGGGGGGGGGGGCAAAATAATACAACCATCCCCCCTTAATTTATTAAGTGGATATCAGCAATTGAGGCTGCAGTAGTATTAATAGAATG
Source organism: Lithodes maja (assembly GCA_037953745.1). NCBI lineage: Eukaryota > Metazoa > Arthropoda > Malacostraca > Decapoda > Lithodidae > Lithodes > Lithodes maja. The sequence goes on from JBAKBP010026984.1 coordinate 16,100, forward strand.
AAGAAGAAAAGGCAGTACGAAAGTAAATAGTGAATGAAGAGAGAGAGAGAGAGAGAGAGAGAGAGAGAGAGAGAGAGAGAGAGAGAGAGAGAGAGAGAGAGAGAGAGAGAGAGAGACAAGGAATAAATACAAGAGATAGATTGAAACTAAGGAAGGAAAGGAGAGAAGAGAAGAAAATATGGAATAAAGTTTGAAAAGTGAGAACCGACCCCCCACCCAGATGTATGGTTAGGGGTTACTGTAAGCCCCCCATCCCCCCTACCCCACTTAGAGTACATAAGGATATTAGTAATTCTAAGAGACAATTACAGTAGAGTCCAAAGAAAACGGGCATTTTGGGATATCCTAAGGTCATTATTAAGTACATTACCTAATTCCAATTACCTTAATTTTTTCTCTCTCTCTCTCTCTCTCTCTCTCTCTCTCTCTCTCTCTCTCTCTATCTCTCTCTCTCTCCATCCTCTCTCTCTCTCTCTCTCTCTCTCTGGGCATTAATATATACTTGCTCCAATATCCTGATGTTATTGAGCAACACTGCCAAGAGGAATACAATCATATATAATTCACATTAATGAGTGTTTTATTTTACTACATATTCTTCTCTAAACTTTAAATTTTGATATGACCTATCTTTCAATCCAAAAGATTTCTGGGAACTATTTTGACTGAGAAACATACACCTAAAATAATTTGAGTGTAAACATATATACTCAGAAGAAAATACACGATTCAAGGAAGGATAAAACTATATGGATAATGCAATTTTGAAAAAAGAATAGAAATATAAAAGAAGAGAAAACTAATAGGAAGGCAGAGAATGGAAAAAATAGCGAAAGAAATTCAAATGCGCAAAATAAATTATAATGGAAAGGAAATTGTCATATAACCAAATATAATTATAAGCAAATAAAACAAACAAGGGGAAAATGGAAGAAATTAAAGGATGGTAGAGATAAAAGCAAAGAGGAAAACAAGAATAAAGAAAGAAAGGTAGATCGAAATGTAACAGAAGGCAGAAAGAAAATACAGAAAAAGTAATGAATAAAATACAAAAGGGAATAAGCTAAACACGGAGGAGAGGAATAGAATAATAATAAAAGAAGTAATGGAATGAACAACGAAAATGGAGGAAAAGAGAAGAAAGAGGAGTTAATAATGGAAGTAAATAGGGTATAAATAACAAAGGGAGGGAAAGTAGAAGGGAAATATAACAAAATAAACGATAGGGGGGACTATACAAATGGGAAGAAGAAAATGGGGTGTAAATATGAAAGAGATAAAAAATGGAGTGAAAGTAGAAAGCAAATAAGAAAAGAAAGGAAGGGTAGGGGAGACTAAAATTAAATGGGAAGACGAAAATAGGGTAAAGGTTAAAAAGCAAGGTGGGAGGCAGGAAGAAAAAAAGAAAACAGTGAAGGGAAAAACAGGAATAGCAGAACGTAAGAAAGAAAGAAAGAGAATATATGGGGGCAGTAAGGAAGACAAAAATTGGGAATATAAAGAAGCAAACGAGTATAAAAGTAGGAAAAGGAAAAGGGATAAGAAAGATAATTGGTGAAAAGAAAATAGAGGAACTAAAACAGAAATGGGGAAGGGATAATTAGTAAAGTGAAGGAAGAAACGGATAGAAAGGAAAGGGATAGTGAATTAGAAATAGGGAATAATGAAGACCAAATATTGTGAAAGTTTAAACAAAGGAGAGAGAAAGAAGTAAACAGCAGAAACAAACTTAGAGCGAGAAGTAAAGAGAACACGGAAGACAGAGAAAAAAGATAAGAACATTGAGAAAAAGGAGAGACAAGTTAAATAGGCCATAAAAACAGGGAAATATGGAGAGAAGTGGAAAAAGAAAGAAGCGAGGAAAATAATAGAATGAGTCAAGAAAACAAAAGAGTAAGAAAGCTAAGAAAGAAAATAATAGAGTATAGCTAAACAGGGAATATAGACATAGATAAAATAAAACATGGAAAAGAAAGGAGAAACAAAAGATGAGTTGAGAAAAAAAAAGCAAAACAAATGTGTGAAAGTAAGAAAGGAGAGCAAAAACAAAAAGTAAGAAAGGAGAGCAAAAACAAAAAGAGATAGGGAAGGAATAAAAGACAAAAGGAGTGAAAGGTCAGTAAGAGAGAATTATTGATAAATAAAAGGGGGTACAGAGAAACGAAGAAGTTGGAAATAAAGAAGAGGACATATGGTGAAAGTCAGACCAGTAAGAAGAGAGGAAAGATAAATAAGAAAAGGGAATCGAAAGTAAGCCAGGAAGGAAGACAGGGTAGATAAATAGGGAATAAAAATAACAAAAGTGTGAAAGCAAGAGATAAAAGATAAATAAAAGTAAAAGAACGTAGAGAAAAAAAGGAAGAAGAATGGAGTAAAGACGAAAGTGGTAAGTAAAAAGAGAATGGAGAGAAAAAGAAAAGAAGGGAACAAAACAATCAAACATAAGTAAGAGAAGAGAGGAGAAAGGGTAAGGAATAAGGCAAGAAGGGGGAGAAGCAAGAGCAGAAATTAGTAATATATAATGAATAAAAACAAGGAAATAGTGTGAACAAAGGAAGAAAGAACAGGAGAGAAAAGAGAATTGAGGAATAAAGAGAAGACAGTGTGAAAAAGCAAGAAGGAAAAAGAGGAGAAAGAGACATAGGGAATAAAGACAAGAAGAGGGTGTGAAAATAATAATAATAATAATAATAATAATAATAATATTTATTCAGTTAGCAATTTACAGAGTTGGTACCACATAGTTTGTTACAAATATGACATGTACCAGCCTTGCATAATTCCAACTAAGGATAGCCCAATAAGGCCGTTAGGCGTATTTCCATTGGGGTCCTTGTGGGATTAGGTTAGCTGGGGAAAAATGGGGAGGATAAAGAAATGGATACTTTAGAAAAAGTATTTCTAGGGAGTTATTTTAAGATACCTTACATCCTATAGTAAATATCAGTAATCCGTAATCAGTAATCATTTCAGTTTGGTTTGTCTATCTCTTATGTCGCATTTAGTAGTAGACATAAGCTTGGTGCTCCCTTCTCGCAGCTGTCCGGTTCAGGTGTTCCTTCAGGCTACTTCTGAAGGAATACAGTGTTCTCTTTCCACGGACTGACTGGGGTAGGTCGTTCCAGTCTTTGATGGCGGTGAAGAAGAATGTTTGCTTACCCTGTCCTTGGATTCTCGGGACCTTAAAATTAAACATCCTGTTTCTTGTATTATGTCCACTCCTCTCATTTGCTTTAACAAAATCATTCTTTAGGTACTCTGGAGCTCTGTCATAGAAAATTTTGAAGGCATTAGTGAGCCTGATTTGTTTGGCCCTGTCAGCGACATTGAGCATACCTAGTGACTGAAGTTGTTCCTGGCCAACATGTGATCTGGGTCCTAGGTTCAGCATGAACCTAACCATTTTATTTTGAGTGACCTGAAGTTTGTGCTGTGCTGATTTAGATGATGCAGAGTACCAGGATGACACAGAATAGTCAAAATGACATTGAACAAGCGCTTGGCAGAGGGTCTTTTTGGTCGCCGCGGGCAAGCATCCCACCTGTCTATACAGGTATTTTATACGTGCTCTACACTTACTCAGGATAGATTCCAAAATTGTTTCACCTGACAAACTCGCGTCCAGTTTTAGTCCGAGATATTTAACTTGTGACACTGTTGTTATAGGAATATCATTACAGTTGACCGAGAAGCCCACAATGTCTTTCAGTTTGCGTTTTGTTCCACATAAGATGGCTTCCGTCTTGCCCAGGTGAAGAGATAGTCTTGTCCACTAGCCATTCACTACATGATTCTAGTTCTTTGGAAAGTGAAGCGGCAATACTTATTGCGTCTTTTCCGGAAACCAGGAGCACGCTGTCGTCTGCATACAGTAATAATTTACATGAGACGCTCAGTTCCATGTCGTTCACATAACAGAGAAAGAGTAAGGGACCAAGGATGCTTCCCTGCGGGACCCCACAGTTAATTGGCATAAGATCAGATATATTATCATCAATTTTGACTCTTTGGGTTCTACCATTAAGATAAGATTTAAACCAGTTCACAGATCCTATGCCCATTGCTTGTAGTTTATTACATAGGATATCATGGTCTACTGTGTCAAACGCTTTTTGTAGATCAAGAAGAACCATACCGGTGTAGTTACCTTTAGACATTTCTTTACGAATGTGATCCGTTAAGTGGATGAGACAGGAGTCTGTCGAGTACATGCATCTGAAACCTGATTGAAACTTATAGAATAGATCATTTTGTTTGAGGTAGTGTTCAATTTGGGTGTATACCGCTCTTTCAAGGATTTTAGATACAATACATAATATGCTAACTGGTCTGTAGTTACCAACTTCTAGTTTATTTCCTTTCTTGAATAGAGGGGTTACAATAGCTTCCTTCAGTTCAGCAGGTACAGTGTTGGTGTTAATTGACAAGTTGATGATGTGAGTTAGGGGCCTGCTATACCAATGGCTCCATCTCGTAGAAATTTGGCAGGAATTTTGTCTGGTCCTGTGCTTTTATGTACATTTAGGTTAGACAGCTCGTCAAAAGTGTATTTTGGTGTAACATTTTGCAATCCAAATGTGTTTGGGTGTATGTCTTTATCTCTGTAGAAATTTCGAAAGGTGGCCGTTGTTGTTGTGTATTTATTGAGAGGTTGAGGTAGGTTCTGTGCAAGTGTGTTTGCTATGGAGGTGAAGGAGTTGAAGTAGGTTGAAATTTGTCGTTTATCGTGGCAAATCTGATCATTAATGGTGAGAGCAATATTAGTGTTAGACGAATCCCTTGTCTTGTTGCTGTAGCCTGTTGTTTTTAGGTGCCTCCATAGTTTCTTTGGGTTATTCTAATATCCTCTGCCTTATTGTGAAAATAATTAGTTTTCGCTGATTTTATTTTCCTACTTAGTTTATTCCTGGCCCTGTTGAACTCATGTTTCAGACCTTGATCCTGTCTATGTTTCGCTAGCCTTTTTAACAGATTGTCTCTGTGTTCCAGATGGTGTAGTATGTCATTGTTGATCCATGGGTCTGACCTTGCTTTAATTCGTATGTCTTTCAGAGGAGCTATTTCGTCTAGAATGTTTGTGATGATGGTTCTGAAGCCAACCCATGCGTCATTAACGTTTGTACTTCCAAACACTGGAGACCAGTCTGTATTCCATAAAATGTCCAGAAATGTTTCTTTATTGTAGTTTCTGAGTGACCTTGTTTTGATAATCTTGTGATTCTCTAGGGTAATTTTTGTGGTTTTTCGTGTGCAATATGTGACGAAGTGATCACTTATCCCAGTCTGTATAACCCCTGATTGGGATATTTTGTCCTCTCTGTTACAGTTTATGTGGTCTATTATTGTGGCAGTGTTCTCAGAGATACGTGTGGGGGTTGTGATGAGTTGTTTGTGATTGTGCATTGTCAGTATATGCCTATATTCTCGTACAAGCCTATCATTTCGTTGTTTGTAACACAGGTTAAAATCCCCTAGTATGATGGATTCATTCCGAGGGTCTAGCGATGACAACGTTCGTTCAAATTTGGTCAAGAATTGTGTGTCGTCTGGTGGCCTATAGCATACCCCAATTGTGATGGGTCTTGTCCTCGGCAGGTGTAGATCGATCCACAGAGCTTCGTGATTTTCTACATGGAGGTCGGTCCTGGTTGTGTGTGTGAGGTTGTTTTTTACATACAGACATACTCCTCCCCCATGCCTATTGCGATCATTCTTAACCATATTGAAACCTTGAATGTTTATTTCACCATCGTTTATACTTGAATCCAGCCAGGTTTCTGTGATTGCAATTATTGAAGCTTTGGCCTTATTAGCTAACAAGTTTAATTCTGACAATTTATGGTACATTGATCTGGCGTTAATGTGGATAAGATGAAGCCCTTTGTTGGTGAACACTCTGTATTCATCTTTGATTTTGAATGTGTCCTGGCTGGATTCTGAGTTGTTAATACTAATTGGTTCATTTACATTAATATTCGGTAATGAATGCAAGGCACATATGTTGCATAGGAATTCCCGTTCTTCACTGTTGGTCTTCTTAGAGATGCACTTCATGCGAGCTACAGTTTTACACTTAACACAGTTTATGATCCTTTGTTTTCTTGTTATGAGTGATTCACATATTTCACAAATGATTTTAGGACCCTTAATAGCTATTTCCCTACATTTATCGCATTCCACTTCTTTTCTGCTAGTAATGTAAGTACATCGATCGTGTACTGTTTCATTACAACTACTACATTGTGACGTTGTACTCCTTTTGTTGAATCCAATATCGCACACTATACATATTTTCCTGTTACTGTTCATCGTACGTCTGGCGGTGTGGTGATCAGCTGTGCGCCGTGAGCGGCTGATGGTGTGTGAGCGCGTGAGATGAGGACAGGTTGTGGCTCCCCCTTGCCCCCCTCCCACCCCTACCTGTATTTGTTGTTTTATGTCCTTGTTCTTGGCCGTTGTTGCTGTTACTTCATTGTCGATGTGTTTGCTAGAGCTTCCTGTTTGTTTGGGTGTTCTGGTTGCATGTTGTGTTACTTGGGTCACCGATATCTGTGGTAGTGATTGTGACAGTTAAACAAATTAGTGCTGATATTGTAGCAGTTACTGAAGCTTGGCAAATCACCCTAGAAATATGCGTGATACAAGACTATGACCTCTTTCACCAACTTCGGACAGAGAGGAGGGGGGGAGGAGTAGCTATTTTCGCCCGGAAACAGCTGTGTGCATCTCGCCTGGATATTGAGGTCCCGGAGGGAATCGAAGCACTCTGGATGAGAGTTAATCCCCCCTCCCACCCTCGTCACACTGCCTCCATTATCTACTGTGTGATCTACCACCCACCACGATCACCCACCGGCCCCGCACTAATCAACCACATCATCGATACATGTGATGATCTCAAACTCCAATTTCCATCATCCAAGTTGGTGGTTTGTGGGGATTTCAATGAACTAGACACCTGTGAGATTCAAGAACAGCTGCATCTTTCACAAATTGTTGACTTCCCCACCCACAACCACAACACCCTTGACCTTATTTTGACAGACATGGATGAGCAGTACCTCCCACCTGAACCTTTACCTCCTGTGGGACGCAGCACTCATCTCTCTGTGTTCTGGTCACCTGCCCCTACCACCTCCCATCAACAGACCCCCGTCATCCGGACCTACCGACCAACGCCAGACTCTGCAATGCGGGGGTTCGGGCAGTGGTTGGTTCATTACCCGTGGACGGAGGTTCTCACTGAAGAAGATGTTAATGCCAAATGGGACAACTTTGTATCTACCACCACCGAAGCCTACCACCACTTCTTCCCCACCAAGAGGACCAAAATGCACCCCTCTGACGTCCCATGGATTACTCCTCGGATCAAGAGACTGATGCAGAATCGGAACAAGGCCTTCTACACGGACAACAATCGCTACAAGGACCTACGCAACATTGTGATAAGGGAAATCCGTTGGGCGAAGAAGTCCTACTACCCTACAAAGATTCATCATTTAAAACAAACCAATATCAGTCAGTGGTACTCTAAAATTAAGAATCTTTGTGGCTTAAGTAGTGGGACTCGATCCCCTGTGTTTCCCATGTCCCTCGTGTAGATGCACCTGAACTGATAAATAATCACTTCTCTACCATCTGCCAAACCCTCCCCAAACTAGACCGCACCAACCTCCCTGCCTTCCTCCCATCCCCTTCCCCCCCAGTAACTGTTCAAGAATTTGAAGTGGCCAAAAAGCTTTCCAGTTTCAAATCAAAAAGATCAACAACCCCAGTAGGTAGACCTACCCATGAAAATATACAAAGAATTTTCGGTGGAATTTGCCACCCCCCTTTGCTCGATAATTAATGCCTCCTTAAGGCAAAGTAAATGCCCTGCAGACTGGAAAACTTCATACGTCACTCCAATCCCCAAAACCCCCTCCCCACATTCTCTTAATGAACTCAGACCAATTGCCATTACGCCCATCCCTAGTCTAATCTGTGAGGACTTTGTATTCACCTGGGCTTACTCACAAATCCGTCACTTGATAGATCCCCAACAGTTTGGCAACGTAAAAACCTCCTCCACCACTCACTGTCTTATTAGCTTCCTAGATTATATTTACACAAATCTTGAGAAGAGAAAGACTTCCCTCGCCCTTGCCTTTATTGACTTCAGGAAAGCATATTTTGACCTTGTTGACCACACCATCATCATCAACAAAGCCATAAAGTTGGGGCTACATCCTACCCTGGTTGCGTGGTTGACCGACTTCCTTAGTGACAGACGACAAGCAGTGCGATACCAAGGCTTCATCTCCACCTTCCTAGACATCACATGTGGAGTCCCACAGGGCACAAAGATGGGGCCTCTATTGTTCCTCATCTTGATTAATGATGCCCTAAAGGAGACCCCATTCCACTGGAAGTACGTGGACGACTCGACAGTCGGCATTACTGTCGATAACACCTCCCCTAACTATGACCCCCTACAAGACATCCTCGACCGTCTTCAAGCCTGGACCACAGACAATCATGTGACTATCAATCATGACAAGACACTTCCTTTACCGACCTTCCTCCACCCACTGTCACAATTGGTCCTCATCCCCTTCAGCTTGTTGAGTCCACCAAACTCCTCGGAATCACTGTGGACAACAAACTGAACTGGAAGAAACATGTAACTACCACAGTCAGGACCGCCACTTACAAGTTGTTTATGCTAAGGCGGTTGAGATCCCTGGGGGCACCGGAGAATGAGCTGAAGAGTATATATAACACCTTCATACTCCCTAAGCTCACCTACGCCTCTCCCGCCTGGTCCTCCTCTCTAACCCTAACACAACAACGTCAACTGGAGAGAGTTCAGAGGAGGGCATGCAGGATCATCCTGGGTGGCACATATCCAGGGTACGAGGAAGCTCTCACCACCCTTAGCATACCTGCACTCTCAACCCACCACTACAACACACTCAAACAGTTTGCATCTAAGCTGCTTGTTCACCCACGACACAGAAACTTACTTCCACCAGACGCCCCTCGACCTACACGTGCAGCTCGTCATTTCAACACACTCCAACCAATAAGAGCAAGAACTGACAGATATAAAAATAGTCCTATCCCAACCATTGTTAATATTATTAATAATGTGTAATAACGGCCTGTCACACCATATATACGCGCCCACCTTTAATAATATATGCATAAGTGTGTGTGCGTGTGTGTATTAGAATATAATTTATGTATGTATTTGCTTGAGTTTGTTTATGTATATGTGTATATATGTATCTATGTATGTGCAGTATATGTGTATGTATGTGCAGTATATGTGTATGTATGTGTGTGTATATGTGTATGCGTTATTTATGTATATATATATGTGTCTATAGTGTATACTGTTTGTGGTTCGAGCCCGGCTGAGAGTATCAGGTAGGATAAGAGAAGAGCATATAAGCATGTAATGTGCATATATTTATGTATATGTATGTCTGTGCTGTCAATGGTTCGAGCCCGGTTGAGAATATAAGGTATATAATATATATATGTACTGTACGTGTATTTATATGGTCATATGCACATATGTATGTAAGTATACGTACATATGAGCGAGAACATATTGCTCACTAGCGCAACTTCTGATTATAAATCTATGCATAAGCATTATCTATTATTAAGTGTTCGCGTATCTTCATCCATGTATTTCCACCCTTAACAATAGAACGCCCAGCTCTTCCATATTTCGCCACACACACACACACACACACACACACACACACACACACACACACACACACACACACACACACACACACACACACACACACACACACTCTACCGAGGATTAACCTCCCATTGTAGTACCCGCACCCTCTTTCCCCCTGACCGTCCCCCATCCCTGACCATACCAAAACAGTTTCTGTATGTATGTATGTATGTTTGTGTGCATACGTGAGCGTTTGTGTTGTTCTGTATATGAGTAAGTAAATAAATGTGTATATGTACTGTATATCACTTACTCTCATGGTTATTTTATGATAATTTGTATTCTGCACATGCATCATTATTGTATTTATTTATTTTGTTTGTAAACTAAGCTTACCATCCTCATATCTGTACATCTCATGTTCATCCACTAAATTGTAAAATGTGTATTTTCAGCTCATGAGGCTGCCATTCTTTAATAAACCGTTTATTATCATTATTATTAGTGATGATACAGTTGAGGGTAGTGTTGAGTAGGTAGAATGTTGGCACTGTGCTGGCGGTTGCCCTGCGGTCTTGGTTGTGAGTTGGAGCGTGACGGGAGACTTGGCAAGACAGGAGACGGAAAGTAATGAATAAAGACATGTAATAGGTTGAAAATAAGAAAGGGTGAGAGAAGAAAGAAATAGGGAATAAAGACAAGAAATAGGTTGAAAAGTAAGAAAGGGAGGGAAGAAAGAGGATAAGTAAAGACAAAAGACAAGAAATAGGTTAAAAAGTAAGAAAGGAAAATATAAAACAGACAAATAGGAAATAAAGACAAGTGATTAGTGTGAAAGAGCGAGACAGGACACGAAAAGTAAAGAATAAACACAAAAATAGGTTGATAAGTAAGAAAGGGAGGGAGGGGAGGAGGAAGGGGTGAGGTTCGTATAACACCTCGGAAGGTTGGATAAGGAGCTTCTCAGGGGAACAGGAGAGAGAGAGAGAGAGTGTGTGTGTGTATGTGAGAGAGAGAGAGTGAAAGAGGAGGGGATACAGAGAGAAAGAGTGTGTGTGTGTGTGTGTGTGTGAAAGAGGAGGGTGCAGAGAGAGAAATGTGCGTTATAGAGGAGTATCATGGAGCTATTATGAAACCGTAGAGACGATGAGTTATATAGAGGCACAGAAAGTGTATACCGTTTCATTTGATAATTGTAGTATTGTGTATTAGAGAGAGAGAAAAGAGGATAACTATTAAGTAGGAAATTCATAGGAAGCCGCAGAGGTATTGCTAAGATAATTATAAACTATAGATGCGCTAAACTTATATTATATTGGTATTGTGCGACAGAGAGAGAGAGAGAGAGAGAGTACAAAGGGAGTACAAAGGAGTACAAAGGAAATCAAGCAACAACAGATCTAGTGACCCTTCTAGGCTGCTTGTCCTCCAAAACACTGAGGATCAAGTGTCCAAACAGTGGTTTAGAGTGGGTAAGGGAACATTGGAAAGGGAACTACTGCCCTGCCACTAACGTGGCAGGACTAGGAAGTTAGTAGGGGACATATGGGTTAGTAACTGAGGGGAGGATAAAGTTATTCATTTACAAACGCAGTCAGTCGCGGGTTTGATGCGAGATATTTGTCTAGGCGGAATTTAAATGAATCAACGGTGCTGCAGTCTATAACGTTTCGGGGAAGCCCATTCCACAAGTTGACAACTCGATTGAAGAAGAAATTCTTAGATTCGTGCGAGTTAAAAGATTTACCAATAATTTTGCAACCGTTTCCCCGTGTGTAATTAGATTGGTTGATAGTGAAGTACTTACTACAGTTCATATTGTCGATGCCTTTGATGATTTTGAACACTTGAATTAAGTCACCTCTTAATCTGCGCTGGGTTAAAGGAAATAGATTTAATTCTCTAAGACGCTCTTCGTATGGTTTGTTCTTTAGGCTAGGTATCATTTTGGTAACTCTACGTTGAACTCGTTCTAGCTTGTTTATATCTTTTTGGTAATAAGGGCACCAGGATTGAACGCAGTATTCCAGAAGAGGGCGGACTAAGGAATTGTAAAGGGTTAGGATAACTTCTTTGGATTTATGCTCAAATGACCTGCCTATAAAGCCAATTATTTTGTTTGCCTTCTTAACAACTTCTGAACATTGTTGACTCGGTTTTAGGTTACTCGATATTGTTACTCCCAGATCAGTTTCTCTGTTTACATTCTTAAGCTGAGTGCCATTCATCGAATAGTTTGCTTTCTCATTTAGGTATCCGACATGTAGTACTTTACATTTATCCGCATTGAAACTCATTTGCCAAATTTGGGCCCAACATGACAATTTATCTAGATTGTGTTGCATATCGTCAACTTGTTCTTTTGAGAGTACGCTATTTGCAATTTTTGTATCGTCAGCAAATTTTGAGATTGTGCAGGTGAGACCCTCATCTATGTCGTTGATGTAAATTAGAAAGAGAATTGGTCCTAGTACCGATCCCTGGGGTACCCCGCTACTTACATTGGTCCATTTAGATGCCTTACCGTTTATGACTACTCTTTGCTTTCTGTTGTTGAGCCAATTTTCTATCCATTTCAACACACCGTCTTGTATTCCATGCGCTTTTAGTTTTAGCAGTAAACGTTTGTGGGGAACTTTGTCAAAGGCCTTTTGAAAATCAAGGTATATAATATCTACAGCTTTACTCTCATCGTAGAGGTTGAGGATATCGTGGAAGAAGTCTAAGAGGTTTGTTAAACAGGAACGTTTTTTACGAAAGCCGTGTTGAGTATCTTTAAGTATGTTATTTTCCTCTAAGTGATTTACGAGTCTGTCTCGTATGACCGTTTCTAGCATTTTACATACAACTGAGGTTAAGCTAATTGGACGATAGTTACTGGGTAGGGATTTGCTGCCTTTTTTGAATATCGGTGTTACGTTGGCTAGCTTCCACTGATCAGGCATAGTTCCAGACTGCAAGGATTTATTGAATAGTAATGTCAGTGGTTTGGAGAGCTCATTCTTAGCTTCCTTTAGAACTCTAGGCGAGATTGTATCAGGTCCTGGCGTTTTATTTACTTTGAGTTTATCTAAACAATTCAATACTTCTCTCTCTGTAACGGTAATATTGCTTAGAAGATCTGAATTATCAATCTGAATCGGCGATGGTGTAGGGATATCACTGAGGTCTTCGGTTGTAAAAACTGATGCAAAGAAAGTATTGAGGGCATTACTCATTTGTACTTCGTCTTTGGTGTATTCTCCTTTTTCATCGACTAACGGTCCAACAGTTGAAGTAACTACTTTTTTCTTTCTGATATAACTATAGAATTCTTTCGGGTTTGTTTTACTTTGATTCGCAATATGTAACTCTAAGGTCTTTTTACTTTGCTTAATTAACTTTTTGGCTTTGCGTCGTAGCTCTACAAATTTCACCCGTTCTTCGTCATTTTGTGAGGATTTTAATCTATCATTAGCAAATTTTTTAGCAAGCAGGCAGTTTGAAATATCTTTATTCCACCATTTGGGCTTATTATTATGGCCTGGACGCCGTATTTTCGATGGTATGCAGTCTTGCACTGCTTTTAGGTAAGTGGTTTCGAATAACTTCCAAGATGTATTTATATCGTTATTGTTAATTAAAAAGCTCCAGTCAGTTTCTTTAAACATAGCTCTAAGTTTATGGAAGTTTGCTTTCTTGAAATTAGGGACTTTTTCGATGCTACTATTTGGTTCGTTACTAGTAAACTTTAAAGTGAAAGTTATCGTACGATGGTCGCTGTTACTGAATTCATCACCAACATTCAAATTCTCTATCAATTCTTCTTTTGTTGCAAGTACAATGTCAAGAACGTTATTACCACGGGTCGGCGTTCGAACAAATTGATAAAGCGAACTCTCTTGCAAGTTCGTATACAAGTCATGTCCGGAGTGTGAAGTAAGAGTATCGCCCCACTTGGTCACAGGTAAGTTAAAGTCGCCAAAAATTACGGTATCTTGTGAGTTACTTACATCTGCAATTTGTTCGTAAATTTCTCGGTCAGTTTGCACTGATTGAGCTGGAGGTCTGTATATTAACCCAAGTATTATTTTTGTACCTTTATTATTCTTTATTAGCACAAAAGATGTGTCGACGTTCACAATTTGAGGTTTTGACACGAGGGTCGGGTTAAGACTTTCTTTGATATAAAATAAAACGCCACCTCCATTTTTATTTATTCGGCTGTTCTCAAACATTACATAACCGGGAAGTGAATACTCTGCTAAAAAGTCTCTATCTTCTGTATTGAGCCAAGATTCTGTTATGCCAATCACATCATAATTTTCTGTAAACACTAGTTCCTCTAAATCTGAAAATTTATTGCGTATGCTACGAGCGTTTGCATAGAAAACCTTTAAAGTTGCGGTTTTAGAACTCGCAGAACGTTCTTTCATCGAATTTTTGGTTCTGGTCGGATCTACATTTACATTCATGGCTGTCCTCGGTCCTCGGTCGTTATCCCTGACGGTTTTGAATTTGGGTCGTGTTGGTGGAGATTTATCCAAATTCGCGGTTCTTGACGGATTAGTATTTAATTCCTTTGTAGGTTGCCGTCCTCGCTGTCTTCGGTCCTCCTTCCTGGTTGTCCTGTGCTGAGTCGATTTCTTCTCCGAAAATCCTTCACCGCATCGTTGAGAAGACGCCCAAAACGTGCTGCTCCCACCTGGTTCAGATGAACTCCATCGTCCGAAAACAAATAGTCATCGTAGTAGAAATTGTCCCAGGTGTCGACGAATCCCACGTTCTCCTTCCTGCAGAGGTTTGCTAGACAACGATTTGTGCTGGTGGCTATGTTGTAAAATCGGCTCTCTACACCGAGCCGGGGGACGATTCCTGAAACGATGATCCTTGATGACTTCTCCTTAAACGACTTGATCAGCTGCTGGTACTTTAAAAGCAAATCTTCCGACCGGGTTCGCTGCACATCGTTGGATCCAACGTGGATGACGTACATTGTATTAGCAGGGGCCAGCTTTGATACTTCGTCAACTGCTGCAACTACGTCATCCACACCACCACCAGGGATACAAAAACGCTTCCTGGTCTT
>JBAKBP010026985.1:0-30850 GCA_037953745.1 Lithodes maja
CTCGGCCCCGTAGCGAGCATAACGGCAATCATGACGTCACATTCGCTCTCTCAATCTGGGATCGACAAAGGATTCCCACGCTCTTGATGAGGGGGGAGGGAGGGGGGAAGGAGGGAGGAGGGGAGTGAGGCCTACACACCTCGTGGCGCGCACACTGTCCTCCGTTACATAACTCTCTCTCTCTTCGCATCATTATATATATATAAATCCCACACACAATACTTATATCTAATGATATAAAATAGAACTCGTTGACTTAGAAGAAAACAAAATACATAATGATAATACTTATAGTACAACGGTTCACATAAACTGAGTTAGGAAACTCTACACAGACTACAGCCAAAGTTCCTGCCCTGACGATCCTAGCGAGGGTGGGGCCTGACTGGGCGTTCTGTACAGCATGCTCATACTCGACATGCGTCACATTCTCTCCTGGCGACCCTCTCAAAGTCAAAGCAAACGAGTTAGCACAGTGTTGGGTGGCAGAGGCAAAAGCCCTCACTCGCAACACAGTGCTAAACTCACAAGGCACACAGTCAGAAAGACCACCTAGGCTTCCCACGTCTCCGTTGCGATTGTACAGGTTCAACAAAACCTAGTACACATGGAAATCACAACACCAGTAGCCTTATCCCAGTCTAGCATTAAATCCCCCAGCAGACCACCAAGATACAGGAAGGGAGACACCGTGAGTGTGTCAACCTCTACAGACAAAATTGGTAACCCTTCCAAAATGCCTAACTAAACATGTGTTATCTGAGAGCTTTAGCATATAATACGAAAGTTATGATATTAAATAGAGTAGAAGAATGAGAGCTAAGAAGTTGAGAGAGAGAGAAAGTGCTCTATAGGTAGAAGTCGGGAGACAGGGGGGCAAGGGACATGTGAAGGGTATGCTAGTCAGGAAAGCTCTGAGGAGAATAGCTCCTCTGGACCCCTCCAGGATCCCACACAAAGGCATGGTGGTCAGCCAATCACAGGCCGCTACGTCACCCGGCAGCAGGCCTGCAGAAGGCGCCAGGAACCACCAGCCAATCAAAACTGAGAGAAGGATCACGCGAGCGAGGGACTCCTCGAGGGAGAAGGGAGGAGGAAAAACTACCTTCTCACTGCACGCTCGCTCTCTCTCTCCTTCCTTGACTACAATGCATCTTATGTTCAACTTATCATATAAAATATAATCCCTTGTCACAGGCGAAAACAAAGCCCACTTCTATACTGCCTGTGACATGACGATTCACAAGAAAGAAAGTACAACATTGTAGATAGACTGTAGCCAAATACATTGCCCTGGCGAGTGGCCAAGCGAGTGGCTGAGCACACGTGGCGTTCTGCTGAACTGCAGGCGTCACACCCCACCCAAGATATTAGACGCTCAACCATGAGCTCCATATCTGACAAGCAGAACCCAGATAAGACTTGCCACCCCTAACCACTTCGCCACAAAGAAAGGCAAAGCTCAGTTCTCATAAAACAAAAATTACAACCCCTCCCAACACAATAGCTTAATTAATTCATACTGCTATGCTCCTAGAGCGAGCCTCTACTAGCCCAGCCTTCTGAGAGAAGCACAGGTTCGACTCAGAACTTTAGCTATATGTGACGCCTGCCAGCGTTGGCAGAATTGCCTCCGGTAGCCACTAGCACTCGCCAGGGCAGTGAAATGGGCTACAGTCTGTCTACAATGTTGTACTTTCTTTCTTGTGAATCGTCATGTCACAGGCAGGGTAGAAGTGGTCTTTGTTTTCGCCTGTGACAATGCATTGTATTTTATATCATGAGTTGAACATAAGATGCATTGTAGTGAAGGAGAGAGAGAGAGCGAGCGAGCAGGGTGGGGGAGGTGAATGTTGCTTTTCCTCCTCCTCCCTCCTCCCTCCCGGAGGAGTTGCTCGCCCGCGTGGCCTTTTCTCTCGGTTTTGATTGGCTGGTGGTTCCTGGCGCCTTCTGCAGGCCTGCTGCCGGGTGACGTAGCGGCCTGTGATTGGCTGACCACCGTGCCTTTGTGTGGGATCCTGGAGGGGTCCAGAGGAGCTATTCTCCTCAGAGCTTTCCTGACTAGCATACCCTTCACATGTCCCTTGCCCCCCTGTCTCCCGACTTCTACCTATAGAGCACTTTCTCTCTCTCTCAACTTCTTACCTCTCATTCTTCTACTCTATTTAATATCATAACTTCCTTTGGTTCTGCACGATTTCATATATCGGCCATCGTATTATATGCTGAAGCTCTCAGATTACACATGTTTAGTTAGGCATTTTGGAAGGGCTACCAATTTTGTCTGTAGAAGTTGACACACTCACGGTGTCTCCTATCCTGTATCGTGGTGGTCTGCTAGGGGATTTAATGCTAGACTGGGATAAGGCTACTGGTGTTGTGATTTCCGATGTGTACTAGGTTTTGTTGAACCTGTACAATCGCAACGGAGACGTGGGAAGCCTAGGTGGTCTTTCTGACTGTGTACCTTGTGAGTTTAGCACTGTGTTGCGAGTGAGGGCTTTTGCCTCTGCCACCCAACACTGTGCTAACTCGTTTGCTTTGACTTTGAGAGGGTCGCCAGGAGAGAACCAGATACTAGCGATCTGGATCTCTCAAGAGAGCACCCCGTCAATTAACGTAATTTGGCCGCACAGCCTTAAGGACTTCGCTAGGCTACGAGCCGCTTGCTCAGCCATTGTTTCCTAGCCTACTACATCCCAGCTAGACTTTATTCGCCTAGCAGACACCAGATTTAGATTATAAACTCTTTCTGTTGTATGCATTATTATTCACGGCATTTATTAGTCTAGGTTGTTGTTGAGTTGCACAACCCTAGTAGGCTGTTTCGTTGATGAGGAAGTACTTCTTTTGCTGTTTGAGTTCCTACTATTGCGCAGTTATTATTCCCGTGCCAGTTAACCCTATATGTCCTTACAATTGTCATATCCTGTTCCTGCTTTACACTACAGTTCAAAATCCGATACGATCATCTTAACCTAGCATCAGACTTTCTTCAGAAGATTCCTGCTCGATGCTTTGGGACTTTCGTTCACTTTCTTTAGTATAGGAGTGACAGTTCATTATTGTTTAGAGTAACTTTAAATATACTTTCTTCTAGTTTGCATTAAATCATTGGAGTGATTTAATTAAGATCTCTATCTTTTCCTAGTATACCTTATTACCGTAATTGTATGTTGTTGTGATCAGCCTGTATCAGAGATCATCAGCCTGTAGTAGTAGTGCACTTATACTGAGTTATAGGATACCCCGTTATCGCAGATTTAACTCTGGAGGGTATAGGTGTTTTTGTGCGCCGACATTATAAGTTCAGGGGTTGGATCTAGTGTTACCGTTGTGGCTGTGTGCTTTCCTAGCTGTGTGCTTTCCTAGTCCAATGATTAAGAGCCCTTGTTTTATACGAGCCCCGGTCGTAAACATATAACATACTTAAAAAGTTTAACTATTAAAGAAAGAGTTTTTATAGAATTTTCATTTTTAATATGTTTTTGGCGGCTGCACTTACAGGGGCAAGCCAATTTTACTCCACTCTCAACACACACTGACTGAACGGCGAGGGTTCTCCTGCAAACAAACCCTCCCGTGACAAACAATCAGCCAAAACATTATCAGTGCCCTTAGCATGCCACACATTCAACTTGTGTCCCGGCAGCATCACAAGACTGGCATTTCTCTTCGCTCTTTCCGGCAACGGGGCCTGCCAATAACCTTTCACTAGTTCTACCTTCGTGATAGGCGATGCAGCCCCGAGGCGGTCTATGGTGTCGTCAACTCTCGATAAGGTATAGGCGTCTGTCAGGGATAATGCACACACACTCTCGCAATCAACACACTCACTGATCTTGCCACTTAACACAGGTTGCAAAGTTACAGGCAACGACCACTCACGACATTCCTTATCCCTCAGACCCTTGGGCAATGGATAGTTGTCTGTCAGGGATAATGCACACACACTGATCTTGCCACTTAAGACCGGTTGCAAAGTTACAGGCAACGACCACTCACGACATTCCTTATCCCTCAGACCCTTCGTCAACACGTAATCCAGCTCTGCTTGCACCACAGGCTGTCGAGCAGGATTTATACGGTAGAGAGCCAATTTGAACCTTGCACTGTCTCCAGCCTCCATGTCGGATTCTACTTCGTACATCAGGCCTGGAGAATGAACAAACATGCGAAAGTACTGCCAAAGCCTAGTAAACAACTGCCTTGCACTGTCTCCATGAACAACATGCCTAGTGCCCTCCCACAACCCAGCCGAGACCGCAGCTTCTAACCAGTAGTCTCCCTCCTTCTCCACCTTCGTCCCTAGAACAGCCAGGTCATGAGAGGGACAATCAGTACCACCTGTGCAGTCACTCCCATAGTTCATTATTGCTAAGGCTTCCCCGCCGATACCGTACATGCACATCCCCGCATTCCTTACGACTACATCTGCCTGCGCAGCATCACCGCTTTTAGCGACATGGCCAGATACAGTCGGTCTATGATAGGGCTGTTACAATCGACTAGAGCAGCATTGGGAGGCTATGCGACGACTGGGCACTTCTATGCCACAGCCAACCTCACCAATCTGCTGAAAGTCCTCCTTTTGACCACCACCCTTGGCAGCCATGGGTCGACCCTGACCTGGCAACCATGCCAAAGCCTCGTCGCCCACCTTGAACCACCGAAACAATGAGGCTAACGGTCTCCCAACATTCACGTGACCTGCCCACTGAACATCTTGCACCGCCTGAGTTGTGAGGCTCGGGCTCAGCACGACCAGTGGGGTATGAACCGAGCTGGTGCTGGAGCGCTGCACACTGCTGCTCAGGCAGGTGCTCTAGCGCTTCCACAGCCACCAGATTCGTGTCCCCCGCCCACTGCCCCGCCGAGACATGATAATCCCTACTCTCCTCCACCTGTGCCCTACTGCCCCCCTCTCCTTCTCCACCTTGGCCGCTGCAGACCAACGCAGGGACAGTAGGCTGCTCAGGTGGTTGCCTCACAAACTCCTCCAACAGGTTCACATGACATGTTTCCCCATCCTCGTGTTTGATCTCGACAGCACCATTACCACACTTCTGAACTTCCGGATCCTCCAACTGCAGTTTACAAATATCTGAGGGAACCAACCTGTCTAGATGCTTCCGAAGCAACCCAAGTCCTCCCCCAATATCAAACTGAGCAACCCTTTTTTCTCTCTGTGTGTAAGGTTGCTGCCTCGGAGTCTCTTCCTGCCCTACCTCCTCACTAGCTGTGACAGGTCCTGGGGCTTCTCCAGACTCCAACAATGGTGCCAATACTGAGTTGCCAAGAAGAGCTGCTGGTACTAAACTCTTCAAACTGTTACCAACATTAGCCATCTTCTTCCAACCGTTCCTCCGTTGATCAGAAGACTGAGGAATAGGCTGTGACACTTTGGATGCAAGAGGTCTTGTAACAACGCACGCCATAGCTTGTACTTGCCATTTCTCTACCCACTCCTGTTCCTCCCTACTCACGTCGGCCGGCTTCTTGGCAACGACTAAGGGTGAAACATCAGAAGTAGGCACCGCAAAGTCGTTGCCGAGAAGGAGGTCGACGCCCCCAACAGGCAAGTTCTCCACAACACCCACATCCAACTCTCGTGTCACACCATCCACCTCCAGTTCCATCCTGACCAACGGGTATGACTTGACAGCATTGATACCCTGCACCACAACCACCCGTGCCGCGTTTATTGGTCTACCAGTAAAGTTCTTCATTAAAGTCTGAGAGGCACCCGTGTCTCGCAACAGCTCAACTCCATGCTTCTTACCAGCCCACTTCACGCAGCCATGCCCTCGATGGTCACAAAAGACATCGCGGACAGGGTTCGAGCCTTCCGGATTCTTCTCCACTGGCTGTGTCCCAGCCTCTGACGTTATACCCCTGGCAAACTCAGACGACTTCGGGGACACCCCAATGTTGCGAGCCAAAGACACGACTGCATTAGGTAGCTTGCTTGGACAGGCTCTTGCAAAATGGCCCTTCTCATGACAATGAAAACACTCTAACTCCCCCTTGGGCTTCCTTTGAGGTGGGGAAGGGCCCTGATCCTTCTTAAACGGGACGGTATTAGGTTTATGGTCAGACTTAGTATCGTTGCTCTTGATGTAATGGTTATATGGTGTATCACCGACTCGGGGGGGGGGGTGGAGTGTTGCGCCCCTTGTTACCTGCATCGTTCCGTTGTGCAGACCCGCACCCACGAATCAGTGACATCCGAAGGTCAGCCATCTCAGCTGCCTCCTGAAGAGTTCTTGGGTTTTTCTCTTTAAGATTCAACGTCAGATCGCTGCCCGTACACTTAGAAAATTGTTCTAGAAGCATCAGCTGTTTCAACTCCTCAAACGTCGATGCCTTCTCAGAACGCAGCCAGTTTCTAAATGCATCGGACAGATCCCGGGCATGCTCAAGAAAGGTGCACTCACGACCCTTCGTTACACCCCGGAACTTCAATCTGTACGTCTCTGGTTGTAACTCATATGCCCGCAGGACAGCCTCCGCACCTCGTAATTGATGCATGACTCCAAGGGCAATGCATCATATGCCTTGAGTCCTTTGCCAACCAATCTAGAGGAAACAAGGGCTGCCCACTTAACCTCGGGCCATTGGTGCTCCCGGCACTTCTTCTCGAAACGCATACAAAATTCAGTGACACCCGACACATCAAATACAGGGACCAACTTGAGCAGGTGCGATAACGACTGATCAAGACCTCGATTTCCAGAACCGAGACGCTGCCCTGTCGACTCTACCCTAGACTTCACAAGATCTATGTCTGCACAGTACTTCGTCTTTCTCTCTTCAGACTGAAGCTCAGCCTCACGTATGGCCTTTCTCTCCTCAGTCTCATATCTGGCTCTGGTCTTCTCAGCCTGAATCTTAGCCATCTCAAACTCCCGCTGCAGCTGCATCTTAGCCATCTCAAGCTGGAAGAGCATATCTGCAGTTAAACCTTGAGGAGGAGGAGATGCAACAATTGGAGACCTACCCTGTGACAAACCACGCTGCCAGTGACTATCGGCCTGCGGGAACGTACCCGACTCCGGAGCCCGAGGGGGCGCCATGGTAGGAGTCGAGTGGAATGGGGGCTGGGCCGAAGGTGCTCCAGCTCCCGCTCCACCCGAAGCCCCACGCACCCCGCCGAGCACACAGGCCACCAGGTCACCTCTCGACATGCTGCTAGTGCCCACATGCCCCATGACCGTGGCCAAACACTGAAGACCATACCGATCAATCCCCGACACCCGGTCAGCAGTAATAGGAATCTCCAGAAACTTCCTTGCATCCTCCTCACTAGCTATAACTCTAATGTCATCTAACAAAGCCCGCTGCTGCACCTCAGAGTCTGCTTCCCTTACTGTGTCCTCACTGTACATTGATCCGTCGTTCGACATAGTGTCCACCAAAAATTCTCAACGTTTATATAAAAAAAAATAGAAGTACCTAAACTCTTATGTAGCAGTAGCACTATTCACTCAAAAAATGCTTGAAGACTCTTAAGTGTTATACTACTTGCCAAAAAAAAATCCACGTGTCCACTATATTCCTCTAAACAAAAACAAATGACCACAACACTCCTGCAATATTTCTCCAAGTTCACAAAATCCTAAGCAAGGTTGCCATTTGTTACGACCGGGGCTCGTATAAAACAAGGGCTCTTAACCCGGGAGCTGCCGGAAGACTCTTAAGAGTTCCCCCGGCGGACTGCGGGAAGACTCTCTGGAGTAAGTAAAATTAAAAATCAACTTTTGACATCGAAAAAAAAAAAAAAAATTTATTTTTATTTTTTTATTTTTTTATTTTTGTTTGGCCCCTGGGCCATGCAAAATCTCAGTCCTCTACCTCCCCTCCTTCCCCACTTTCCTCCTATCCCTTAGTTATCACCTATTTTCCCTATTATTCCCTTATTCTGAGGTATATTTTCGTGCTAACATTAGCGAGTTGCAAGCAGGGTGTTGTCATCACTGATAGCAATCGAGTGCAAGAGAGAGAGAGAGAGTATCGATCGACTGTGTCGCAGTGGCCTTGGGGAAAATTGGCGGGAAGGTAGCTTGCCTCACCCATACATTATACAACTCGCGGGCTATATCTCCGATTTTGACCATCCAAACGCTGTTTTCACTCGTTTTATTGTTGTTTCAGGTTAATACCTTTATAATCAACCCATAATAGGCGCATATGGATAATTATTAATGCTATTAATGGTACAATGAATATTTTAGTGACGAAAAACCTCAAATACGTCAGCACAGGGGGACGTTTTCAATTACCCCCGTGCGCACTTCAGAGGTTAATCATTGGACTAGGAAAGCACACAGCCACAACGGTAACACTAGATCCAACCCCTGAACTTATAATGCCGGCTCACAAAAACACCTATACCCTCCAGAGTTAAATCTGCGATAACGGGGTATCCTAAACTCAATATAAGTGCACTACTACTACAGGCTGATGATCTCTGATACAGCCTGATCACAACAACATACAATTACGGTAATAAGGTATACTAGGAAAAGATAGAGATCTTAATTAAATCACTGCAATGATTTAATGCAAACTAGAAGAAGGTATATTTAAAGTTTCTCTAAACAATAATGAACTGTCACTCCTATACTAAAGAAAGTGAACGAAAGTCCCAAAGCATCGAGCAGGAATCTTCTGAAGAAAGTCTGATGCTGGGTAAGATGATCGTATCGGATTTTGAACTGTAGTATAAAGCAGGAACAGGATATGACAATTGTAAGGACATATAGGGTTAACTGGCATGGGAATAATAACTGCGCAATAGTAGGAACTCAAACAGCAAAAAAATAACTTCCTCATCAACGAAACAGCCTACTAGGATCGTGCAACTCAACAACAACCTAGACTAATAAATGCCGTGAATAATAATGCATACATAACAGAAAGAGTTTATAATCTAAATCTGGTGTCTGCTAGGCGAATAAAGTCTAGCTGGGATGTAGTAGGCTAGGAAACAATGGCTGAGCAAGCGGCTCGTAGCCTAGCGATGTCCTTAAGGCTGTGCGGCCAAATTACATTAATTGACGGGGTGCTCTCTTGAGAGATCCAGATCGCTAGTATCTGGTTCTCTCCTGGCGACCCTCTCAAAGTCAAAGCAAACGAGTTAGCACAGTGTTGGGTGGCAGAGGCAAAAGCCCTCACTCGCAACACAGCGCTAAACTCACAAGGTACACAGTCAGAAAGACCACCTAGGCTTCCCACGTCTCCGTTGCGATTGTACAGGTTCAACAAAACCTAGTACACATGGAAATCACAACACCAGTAGCCTTATCCCAGTCTAGCATTAAATCCCCCAGCAGACCACCAAGATACAGGAAGGGAGACACCGTGAGTGTGTCAACCTCTACAGACAAAATTGGTAACCCTTCCAAAATGCCTAACTAAACATGTGTTATCTGAGAGCTTCAGCATATAATACGATGGCCGATATATGAAATCGTGCAGAGCCAAAGGGAAGTTATAATATTAAATAGAGTAGAAGAATGAGAGGTAAGAAGTTGAGAGAGAGAGAAAGTGCTCTAAAGGTAGAAGTCGGGAGACAGGGGGGCAAGGGACATGTGAAGGGTATGCTAGTCAGGAAAGCTCTGAGGAGAATAGCTCCTCTGGACCCCTCCAGGACCCCACACAAAGGCATGGTGGTCAGCCAATCACAGGCCGCTACGTCATCCGGCAGCAGGCCTGCAGAAGGCGCCAGGAACCACCAGCCAATCAAAACTGAGAGAAGGATCACGCGAGCGAGGGACTCCTCAAGGGAGGAGGGAGGAGGAAAAACTACCTTCTCACTGCATGCTCGCTCTCTCTCTCCTTCCTTGACTACAATGCATCTTATGTTCAACTCATGATATAAAATATAATCCCTTGTCACAGGCGAAAACAAAGCCCACTTCTATACTGCCTGTGACATGACGATTCACAAGAAAGAAAGTACAACATTGTAGATAGACTGTAGCCAAATACATTGCCCTGGCGAGTGTTAGCGAGTGGCTGAGCACACGTGGCGTTCTGCTGAGCTGCAGGCGTCACACTAGCTTTACTAACTCTATTGTAGTAGACTAGTATTAGGTGTAGTGCAGTTTAGATTAGTGTCCCAAATGCTGTCTAATAGCCCCATATCAATTAGCTAGTATATAATAGTTAGTAGATAAAGTTAGACAGCCGCGCCTGAATTGACAGGGTGTGCCAGCGCGGGAGAGCCGAGCCAACGGTAAGGGGGCTATACATGACTTGTTCATGGACTTACCCTGATGGTGTACAGATCACACGGGACTTAAATGGCACTGGATGAATGATCGGGCTAGGTGTAGGGCAACCGAACCTAGTTGTATCCCATACATGAATGTGCGCTATTACCTATTTTCATTAAGGTGGTAAAAGGATAAACCCTCTGCCTTAATTACATGTCAACAATGGCAAGTGAAAACCCCGTCATAAC
Source organism: Lithodes maja (assembly GCA_037953745.1). Lineage (NCBI taxonomy): Eukaryota > Metazoa > Arthropoda > Malacostraca > Decapoda > Lithodidae > Lithodes > Lithodes maja. The sequence goes on from JBAKBP010026985.1 coordinate 10,469, forward strand.
TAAGAGGCAGACTGACTGGAGAAAATGCTGCCTATGTCAAAAAGAAAAGAAAAATGAAAATCTGACTTCGCCTCCTACTCATCATTATCCAGAACATGATGGCTACACCATGATTGCCACAAATGTGCCTCTGTTTCACGAGATGTCTGAAATGCTACTTATCTTTGACCCAGAAAGGCTGGATGAAGGTGGTGGCATAGAGGCAACATTGAGAAGGAATATGGCAAAATACCACACAAGTTGTAGACTCATGTTTAACAACACAAAGCTGGAACGTGCTAGGAAACGGCATTCTGATGTTCAAAGCGAGTCAGATGAAAGGCAAGCTAAACACCGTCGGACAAGTCATGATAGTGAAGCTTGCGTATTGTGTGATAGCATAGCTCCTACATCAGATCTGCGACAGGTCATGACTATGAATCTGAACACCAGACTGCATGAGTGTGCTACAACACTCAATGATGGTAAACTTTTAGCTAAACTGAGTGGTGCAGATGCCATTGCACAGGAGCTAAAGTATCATCGCAAATGTCTCACTGCCCTCTACAATAGGGAAACTACTCACCTCTAAAGTGTAGAGAAAAGCTCCTGTCAGAGTGAAGCTGAACCAGATGTCTATCCACTAGTACTTTCAGAACTGGTGAACTACATGGTAGAAACCAGTCTTAGTTCAGAGGGTCCTGCCATCTTCCCTCTTGCAGATATATCCCAGTTGTACACACAGCGTTTGGAGCAGCTAGGAATTGATTCACCAAGTGTGAACAAAACAAGGCTAAAAGAGAAGTTGTTAATGGAAATTCCTGAGCTAGAAGCTCATAAAAAGGGAAGAAGTGTTCTTTTAGCACTACAAAAAGATGTTGCTCTAGCCCTATCTCAGGCATCTGAATACTCAGATGCTCTTGCTTTGGCCAGAGCTGCAACGATAATGAGGAAACACATTCTGTACCACCAGTCCAAATTCGATGGCACATTTCGCGAAGGATGCATCAAAGATGCCATACCTGCAAGTCTTCTCCAGTTCGTTGGTATGGTGGAACATGGGGCAGACATTAAGTCTCAGCTTGGGTTTGGCTCATCGAAGTCAGACCAGGCTATTGCTCAGCTCCTTCAGTACAACTGCTTCTCAAAACAGAAAGAACAGGCAACTACCCATCGACATTCTAAGGATAGGGAAACTCCCTTTCCAGTGTACATGGGTATGGTTCTCTATGCCAAAACCAGGAAGAGAAACCTCGTAGAAATACTTCATGATCATGGCATGAGCATTTCGTATGACAGGTGTGACGCATGTCCACGTGTGAGCATGCTGTACAGAACGCCTAGTCATGCCCCACTCTCGCTAGGATCGTCAGGGCAGGAACTTTGGCTGTAGTCTATGTAGAGTTTCCTAACTTAGTTCGTGTGAGCCGTTGTACTATAAGTATTATGAATATGTATTTTGTTTTCATCTGAGTCAACGAGTTCTATTTTATATCATTAGTTATAAGTATTGTGTGTAAAATTTATTTGTAATGATGGGAAGAGAAACAGCCACAGTTAGGTGTCAGTGGGTACGCCAGACAGGAGGTAGGCCTAACTCACTAGCACTCCTCCCTCCCTCAGTGCTAGGGGGAGCCTTTGTGTATCCCAGAGGAGAGAGAGAAATTACGTAATGGTTGTCAGTGGGCGGTCCTTAGTAGTTCACGTTGGGCTCACTAGAGGGCCGGGTATAAAAGGAAAGTCTAGCCATTTTTTCATCAGAACTCATTAGGCAGAGCGACTTCTCATTTCCCTTGCTAACTATTTATATTCTTCTGACTGATGGGAACTTTCTCTACTACCTTACATTCTTATTTCCTCTTTTCCCTGCCCTGTTTAACTTCCATGGTCCCGTTGGTGCAGAGCTAGTCAGCCAACGTATTATCGCTTGAGTTCTCACGAGATACTTGCCTATTAGATAGCCTATTTTGGAAGGGTTGACTTAGAATAGGATTGATTTATGTTTGTTGCACTTGTATATGCATTTCCCTGTGTGTTATTATTATTATTCCTGTTTTCTGCTAGTCTAGGTAATGCTAGACTGGGGTAAGGCTTTTCTGTGTTACGAGTTGTTGTTTGATGCAGTGGTTAAGCGATAAACCTGCATACTCGTTTCGGTTCAGTGAAGCCTAGGTTGTCTTCGCGGCTGACTGTGTTGAGTTAATAATTTACAGTGCGTGAGGGCAAGAGCCTAACCACCCTGTATTTTATTAACAGTTTGTTTTTACTTTGTCAAGGAGCCGGGAGAAAACCAGATACAAGGGATCTGGATTTCTCAAAGTGCACTTGTTAGTATTAACGTAATACTTTAAACAGTCGTGAGGACTTCGCTGGGCTACGAGCCGTTTTTGCTCAGTCACTGCTACCTTTTTGCCTACAGTACCCCAGCTAGACTTTACTCGATTAGTAGATACAGAATAGTATTGAAGCTTTCCTTATGTATGATATTGTTTATGCACTATTGATTTCATGTGTTGCAAGCTTGGCTACTTTAGTGATTAGTGGCCCACGAGCACAATCCGAGTAGGCTATTGCCGTTGCATTTGCGGAGTACTTCCTTTTAATGTTTGCCATTTACTATTGCATATTCTTTTAATTATTCTTATGCCATTTTAAGCCTTTAATAATATTTAATTGCCAGTGTTTTTGCTTATTGAATTACTGTTCAAAATCCGATACGTACTTCTTACGAGCATCCGAGAAGCATCTAACTTTTTTGAAAGATTCCTTGCTCGATGCTTAAGGACTATTAATTAACGTAACGTAATAGTGCCGATCCGAAGTAGAGGGTGGTGGAGTTCTTAAGTTCATAGTCAAGGGTGGATTACTTCGGCTTCGGCCAACACTATTCTTTTGTGTTGTTGTTTCTTACTTCATTGTTTGATTGTTGACCAGACTAGATAATTCCTGTCTCTTTATTAGTCTGTTGTTGAACACTAGTACCGAGTTCTTGTATACCCCGGTATAGCAGATTGAACTCTGGAGGGTATTGGTGTTTTTTGTTCGGCTGGCAGTACTCAGGGGTTGGGATCGTGTGTTTCCGTTGTGGCAGCGAGCCGTATTCGAGTCCTGATTGAGAGCCCTTGTGTACCCGAGTGCCAGTTCGTAACAAATGGCGACCTTGCTTAGGATTTTGTGAACAGTATACATTTTTGCAGAGTTGTACAACATTTGTTTGTTTGTATTTTAGCGTGCATATTGAAGAATATTTTTTTTGTATGGCAATTAGTAAAGCATTTAAGAGACTCCAGTTAATTTAGTAATTAGTGCTTGCATAGGAAGTTTAACACTTTTGTCTCGAGAATTTTTTTGTGGACTTAAGTATGTCGTGCATTAGCACTGACGATGAGCGAGAGATGTCATTTGAAGGTGTGCCGTTAGTAACCAGTGAGGAGGATGCTAGAGTTTTTGTGAGTAAGCGGTACCACGTGACGGAGGAGAGGCTGACTGGGGTGGATGTTTGTGGCTTGCACCTGATAGCCAAGGTTTTGGGCATTTCCAATGTAGCAGGGATGTCCAAGGGGGAGCTGATTTCCTGGGTGTTGCGTGGGCGACATGGGGTTTCGGAGGAGAGGGCGTTTGGGGGGGTTCCTCCCCAGATCCCCTCTCACTCGACTCCCACAGTGCCGTCCACTCAGTTACCGGAGGTTAGCACTCTCCCACAGAGGGATGAGAATTGGCAGATTGGAGTGCCCTCGGGTGGTGCACATGGTGGTTCCCCAGTTTTTGCCCCCCCTCCTTCAGTAGTGGCAGCTCCATCTTCCTGCCTGTCTCCAGATATGGTATTTAGACTTGAGCTTGCTAAGATTGAGGCTAGGAAGCAGGAGATTGAGGCTAGGAGGTATGAGGCTGAGCTTAGGTACGACTCGGAGAAATATTGTGCTAAATTAGATTTAGATAAGACTCGTGCAGAGTCGACAGGGACTCGGATGGGCCGTGAGGGCCAAGTAAGAGAACAGTCCTTGGCCCACTTAGTCAAATTGGTGCCGGTATTTAGTGAAACTGAAGTCACAGAATGTTTTAATAGTTTTGAGAAGAAGTGTAGGGAGCATAATTGGCCTGAAGAGAAGTGGGCAGCTCTAGTCTCCTCAAGACTTACGGGTAAGGGTCTGAAGGCTTATGATGCACTGCCTTTAGAGTCTTGCATTGACTACCCAGAATTGAAGAGAGCTGTCCTACGGGCATACGAGTTGCAACCGGAAACATATCGATTGAAGTTTCGGGGTGTTACAAAGACTAGGGAGACGACCTTTCTTGAACATGCCCGGGACTTAAAAGATGCACTTAAAAACTGGACACGTTCTGAGAAAGCTGAGACGGCAGAACAGTTGACTGAGCTGTTTCTGCTCGAGCAGTTTTATAAGTGTACTGGTGCAGAAATGACTTTAACTATTAAAGAAAAGAACCCAAGAACTCTTCAAGAGGCAGCTGAGATGGCTGACCTCAGGTTGTCGCTAATCAGGGGATGTGAATCTGTAAAGCGTGTTGATGCAGTTCCCAAGGGGCGCGATACTCCAAACCCTCGAGCTCAGGACAATCATTATAGATATAAACCTCAGTTTAAAAGCCAAGATACCAGGACTGAACCAAAGACTACAGCCGTCCCATTACAGAAGGGTCAGAACTCCGCCCCTTATCAGAAGAGACCGATAGGGGAAGTGGAATGTTTTCATTGTAGAAAGAAGGGGCATTATGCAAAATTTTGTCCTAGTAAGCCGCCAACTGCAGCCGTGTCTTTGGTGCGCAGCATAGGTGTGGCTGAAATGTCGTCTGGATTTACCCAGGGTAGTTTGCCAGCGGCAGGGTCACAGGCTATGTATAAGACTCAGGAAGGCTCGTCCCCTGTCCGTGATGTCTTTTGCGCCCATAGAGGGACCGGTAGGGTAAGTTGGGCGGGTTGCCAGCATAGGGTGGAAGTTTTGCGTGATACTGGAGCTTCACAGACACTTTTGAAGAATTTCACGGGGCGACCAATTAATGCGGCACGGGTGGTTGTTGTTCAGGGTATTAATGCGACCAGGTCATACCCGTTGGTTCGTGTGGAGCTGGAAGTTGATGGTGTGATTAAGGCCTTAGATGTTGGGATCGTTGAGAAATTGCCAGTGGAGGGCGTCGACCTTCTTCTCGGCAACGACTTTGCGGTGCCTACTTTAGAAGTTCCACCCTTAGTCGTTGCCGAGAGGCCGGCCGACGTGAGTAGGGAGGAACAAGAGTGGGTAGTGAGTTGTCAACGCCAACAGATGGCATGTGTGGTAACTCGCTCCCAAGCATTTAAGGTATCACAGCCTATTTCCCAGGCCACAGAACAGCGGAGGAAGGGAATTAAGGAGAAGCGGAAGGCTGGGAAAAGTTTGAAGAGTTTAGAGCCAGTGGCTCTCCCAAAAGACCCAATAGCAGGACCTTTGACCGAGTCTGTTGTAACTCCAGTGCCTAACACAGTTGATAAAGTAGTGCAGGAGGCAGAAACTCAGAGACAGCACCGTTACCTGCAGCGAGAAAACCGGATGTCTAAGTTGGATGTTGGGGGAGGGCATGAGTTGTTGACCAAGCAGTTAGACATGTTGGCTCCCACAGACATTCGAATGTTGCAATTAGAGGATCCAGAGGTTTTGCAGTGTACCGATGGGGCTGTGGAGTTAAAAGAAGATAGGGATGCAAAGGCAGGGGATTTTTTTTTCTTTAATGGAATTTTATACCACCGATATCAAGATCCTAAAAGGAACTGGGAGGGCGGATCAGGTACAGTTGACCAGCTGGTCGTGCCAGAGGGCTGCAGGGAAAGTTTGCTTAGGTTGGCTCATGATTCTCCATTATCAGGACATTTGGGTGCCAAGAAAACGGTGGCGGCTTTGGGGAAATTGTTTTGGTGGCCGGGGATGAAGTCTCATGTGCAGTCATGGATAAACTCATGTGATATTTGTCAACGTGTCGGGAAACCGAACCAAGTTATTCCTAAGGCTCCGTTACACCCTATTCCTGTGATTGGGCCACCCTTTAGTAAAATTATTGTTGACATGGTTGGTCCACTCCCTCCCACTAAGGCTGGAAATAAATTTTTGTTAACCATAATGGATGTTGCCACTAGATACCCCGATGCATACCCTATGAAAAATGGAATGGCTAAGACGGTAGTCAGTAACTTGTTGTGGTACTTCTCAAGGTACGGGTACCCGGAGGAGATTCAGTCTGATCAGGGATCTAATTTCACCTCCAACATGTTCAAGCAAACAATGCAACAGCATGGGATACGAGCAGTAGTATCGTCAGCGTATCACCCTGAGAGTCAAGGGGTGCTTGAGCGGTGGCATGCTATACTTAAAAGCATGCTCAGGTGTTATTGTGCTGACAACGGTATGGATTGGGATCTTGGATTGCCTTATGTGCTGTTTGCTGCTCGGGAGGTACCTGGTGAGAGCCTGGGATTTAGTCCAAACGAGCTGATTTTTGGACACGTGTCAGGGGCCCCCTTAACATGCTGAAAGAAATTTGGGAGGGGACTGTGCAGCCTTGTCCATTATTAAAGTATGTGCTTGAAAGCCGTGAGCGCATGCTTAAGAGTCTGGAGATGGCAGGTAGAAATTTGACAGAATCACAAGCTTTGATGAAGGACAGGTATGATCGCAAAGTGAGGCTCCGGAAGTTCACTGTAGGACAAGAGGTATTCATTTTGTTGCCTTTGGTTGGTAACCCCCTCTCTGCGAAGTACACTGGACCTTATAAAATTGTAGAACAAATTTCAGACTTAGATTACCTTGTTGCCACTCCAGACAGGAGGAAACAGAACCAGTTATGTCACGTGAACCTTATTAAAGAGTATGTGAGGCGCCCCTCTGAGCCTCTCACTGTCCCTGTGTTGGCTTGTTGCGGCCGTGGTGGAGAAGGAGAGGGGGACAGTCAAGCTTCGGAGGAGGATAGCTGGGATCAACATGTTTCAGCGGATCAGTGGGCGGGGAACTCGAGCCTAAGGGCTGACGAGGCTATAGCTCATTTGCCTGAGCCGCAGTTTGATGCTATCCGTCAGTTGTTCGGTTCATACCCCACTGTATTTGCTGAACACCCAGGCCTCACTACTCAGGCTATGCATGATGTTGACGTGGGGGACCATATACCCTTTAAGTCAATCCCGTACCGTGTGCCCCCCATAAAACTACCAGCTCTGAGGGATGAGTTGGAGTATATGCTCGGTAGAGGGTTGATAGAGAAAGGCACAGTTAAGTGGACTTCCCCCGTAACACTGCAGCCTAAGCCAGATGGCAAGGTACGCTTTTGTATTGATTTCCGTAGGTTAAACGGTTTGACTCCAACTAACCCATATCCTCTTCCTCGGGTTGATGATAGTGTTGACAAAATTGGTAATGCTCGTTTTTTGTCTAAAGTAGATTTAGTAAAAGGTTACTGGCAAGTACCTTTGTCCGAGCGTGCTAAAGAGGTATGTGGTTTTGTTGTGGATGGGAGTACCTACCGGTGCAATGTTATGCCTTACGGACTTAAGAATGCACCAGCAACGTTTCAGAACCTGATGAATGAAATTGTAAAGGACATTCCGAATTGCACCGTATATTTGGACGATGTAATCATTTATGATGACGACTTTGAGAGCCATTGTGAGCACCTCGAGACCTTGTTCTGGAAACTTAGTGAAGCAGGTCTGGTAGTAAATTTGGCAAAGTGTGACTTCGTAAAAGCCACTGTGCAGTACCTTGGGTTTGTAGTGGGAAGGGGACAGGTGTGCCCTCCTCAGAACAAGGTACAGGCTATCAATAAATTTCCGCACCCAACAACCAAGAAGCAGATTATGAGATTCTTGGGTATGATAGGCTACTACAGACGCTTCATAAAAGGTTACTCAACGGTGTTGGCACCTCTCACAGATTTTTTATCTAAAAGACAAAAAGTTTTTGTGGGCACCTGAGTGTGAAAAGGCTTTCACTTTGGTGAAACATTTGCTATGTACTCACCCGATACTCAGGGCCCCAGACTTTAACAGGCCTTTTCAGCTGGCAACAGATGCTAGTGGTGTAGGGGCTGGTGCCATCTTGCTACAGACAGACAATGAAGGTGTGGAACACCCAGTAAGTTTCTTTTCTAAGAAGTTCAATGCTGCACAAAAGAACTATTCTACAATAGAAAAGGAATTACTGGCGATTGTGCTGTCGCTCAGGCACTTTGAGGTGTATGTTCCAGCCTATGGCCCACTAATCTACACCCTTTGAGATTCCTGAATCGATTTCACAATCGCAATATGAGACTGACCAGGTGGTCTTTGATGTTGCAGGAGTATAGCCTGGACATCCGTCATATTGCTGGATGTGACAATGTGATCGCGGATTGTTTATCAAGGGTGGATGATCAGTCGTAGGCTATCACAGGTGTGTGGGTTTGAGTGGAGGAAAATAGGCTGCCCTTATAGTGCAGCCGGGAAAAACATATTAAAATATAAAAATCATATAAAAACTTTCTTTTGATATAGGTAATCGTATAAGTTTGTCATAGCCTATAGAGTTTGAGTAGTCCACAAACTATCAAACGGCTGAGCTGCTGTAAGCTCGCTCTGGGAGCATGATATTGTGTCTTTTGCTATTGTTGGGAGGAGTTATAAAATGTGTTTTTTTTTTTTTTTATAATAAGATGTGTTTTGGTGATAAACTCAGCTTTGTTTTAGTGCCATGCGGTCACTGGGTGTGGGGGGCTTGATGGGGTTCTGTGTTTGTCAGATTTTAGCTCAGGGTTGAGCGAGTAAAATCTTGGGGAGGTGTGACGCATGTCCACGTGTGAGCATGCTGTACAGAATGCCTAGTCATGCCCCACTCTCGCTAGGATCGTCAGGGCAGGAACTTTGGCTGTAGTCTATGTAGAGTTTCCTAACTTAGTTTGTGTGAGCCGTTGTACTATAAGTATTATGAATATGTATTTTGTTTTCATCTGAGTCAACGAGTTCTATTTTATATCATTAGTTATAAGTATTGTGTGTAAAACTTATTTGTAATGATGGGAAGAGAAACAGCCACAGTTAGGTGTCAGTGGGTACGCCAGGCAGGAGGTAGGCCTAACTCACTAGCACTCCTCCCTCCCTCAGTGCTAGGGGGAGCCTTTGTGTATCCCAGAGGAGAGAGAGAAATTACGTAATGGTTGTCAGTGGGCGGTCCTTAGTAGTTCACGTTGGGCTCACTAGAGGGCCGGGTATAAAAGGAAAGTCTAGCCATTTTTTCATCAGAACTCATTAGGCAGAGCGACTTCTCATTTCCCTTGCTAACTATTTATATTCTTCTGACTGATGGGAACTTTCTCTACTACCTTACATTGTTATTTCCTCTTTTCCCTGCCCTGTTTAACTTCCATGGTCCCGTTGGTGCAGAGCTAGTCAGCCAACGTATTATCGCTTGAGTTCTCACAAGATACTTGCCTATTAGATAGCCTATTTTGGAAGAGTTGACTTAGAATAGGATTGATTTATGTTTGTTGCACTTGTATATGCATTTCCCTGTGTGTTGTTATTATTATTCCTGTTTTCTGCTAGTCTAGGTAATGCTAGACTGGGGTAAGGCTTTTCTGTGTTACGAGTTGTTGTTTGATGCAGTGGTTAAGCGATAAACCTGCATACTCGTTTCGGTTCAGTGAAGCCTAGGTTGTCTTCGCGGCTGACTGTGTTGAGTTGTGCGTGAGGGCAAGAGCCTAACCACCCTGTATTTTATTAACAGTTTGTTTTTACTTTGTCAAGGAGCCGGGAGAAAACCAGATACAAGGGATCTGGATTTCTCAAAGTGCACTTGTTAGTTTTAACGTAATACTTTAAACAGTCGTGAGGACTTCGCTGGGCTACGAGCCGTTTTTGCTCAGTCACTGCTACCTCTTTGCCTACAGTACCCCAGCTAGACTTTACTCGATTAGTAGATACAGAATAGTATTGAAGCTTTCCTTATGTATGATATTGTTTATGCACTATTGATTTCATGTGTTGCAAGCTTGGCTACTTTAGTGATTAGTGGCCCACGAGCACAATCCGAGTAGGCTATTGCCGTTGCATTTGCGGAGTACTTCCTTTTAATGTTTGCCATTTACTATTGCATATTCTTTTAATTATTCTTATGCCATTTTAAGCCTTTAATAGTATTTAATTGCCAGTGTTTTTGCTTATTGAATTACTGTTCAAAATCCGATACGTACTTCTTACGAGCATCCGAGAAGCATCTAACTTTTTTCAGAAGATTCCTTGCTCGATGCTTAAGGACTATTAATTAACGTAACGTAATAGTGCCGATCCGAAGTAGAGGGTGGTGGACTTCTTAAGTTCATAGTCAAGGGTGGATTACTTCGGCTTCGGCCAACACTATTCTTTTGTGTTGTTGTTTCTTACTTCATTGTTTGATTGTTGACCAGACTAGATAATTCCTGTCTCTTTATTAGTCTGTTGTTGAACACTAGTACCGAGTTCTTGTATACCCCGGTATAGCAGATTGAACTCTGGAGGGTATTGGTGTTTTTTGTTCGGCTGGCAGTACTCAGGGGTTGGGATCGTGTGTTTCCGTTGTGGCAGCGAGCCGTATTCGAGTCCTGATTGAGAGCCCTTGTGTACCCGAGTGCCAGTTCGTAACACAGGGTGCTGGAGATATCAGCCCAACTTGGAGATGCCACAGTTAGCAAGTATGTGGAGGAGGGTGTGGTCTGTCCACCTGTTCTGAGAAAGGGTTTGTTCACCACTGCGGTCATGGACAACATTGACCACAACCCTTCTGCAACCACTGCTACTACCTCTTTCCATGGTACCAGTATCTCTGCCTTCCAGCATCCTGCCACAGACAATTTTGCAATTTTGGTTTGATTTAGCATTAAACAAATTATTTTACAAAAATAGGAGACCTCTTTCAGACTCTATGACATATAAAGTAGGGTTTTGAATTGAAATAAGTTGTTTTACTTGAAGTAGTTACAACTTACAAAGTAATTATTAGTAATTCTTAGTGTAGACGGCAGGCATCTTGAAAAAATGGTAGCCATCTTGGATTTTTGCGTGGCTAATGCCCTTTTTTGAAAGAGTGGACTCTAATGAACATTTGTGCCAAATGTCATGCTTGCATGATTAAGTGAACTATTTTTGCACTTATCTGCTCCACTAATAGACCAGGGAAATTGCACACCAATTCAGATGCTCTCTCGCCTACCCATGCCACCCTCCAAACCTGACCTTCAACACGACGAAATGCCACACCCTATTCTTGCCATTCATCATCAAGACTCGTTGGATAACAGTCAACAAGATATTCTGCAAGCATTTCAATGACAAGAAAAAACAGACTGGATGCCACGAAAAGTATTCAACCAATTGACCAGACGAGGTAATAATTTGTTCACAATGGAAGGAAAAAATTTCATCACTCCGCAGGCTGCATTATCGACCATGCAGTCTATCCATATGGACAATGGGATCAATCTGGCTCAACGGAAACTCATCACCACATTCCAACAGGTTTATTGGACACCGTCACCTTATGTAACAGCCAAACGCATCACTGAGTCCCACACAGCTGGTCCATCTGGGAAATTAGTTGCCTCTAAGCCTTGGCAATTACTTGCAGTCGATGTAATGGGACCAATGGAAAATAGTCAAGGGTTCAAGTACATCATCACTTTTGTGGACACATACTCCAAATACGTCATTGCATGCCCAATAAAAGAACATTCGGCCATTGCAGTATCTGAAGCACTCATCCAGCATGTATTTCCTTATTTTGGTCTACCTGAAGCAATCCATTCAGATAATGCCTCTGAGTTCACCAGCCACGTATGGTCCCAGTTATCACTTATGTGTGGCTTTAAAATAAGCCATTCCTCACCCTACTGGCCTCAAAGAAACTCAATCTGCGAAAGAAGCCACAGAACCATTGCCAACCAAATCAGGACCAGAATGCAACAAATGGACTCCAAGGATTGGTCCAGTCATGTGAAAATTGTGCAATGGGGGATAAACATCTGCCCTCGAGAAGATGGAATATCGCCCCATGAGCGTGTATTTGGAGTAACACCATTGCTCCTTCCCCTCCGTCATCTAGCTGCCCCGTATGAGCCCTCCTCAAATTTCGACCAGTCATTAGTGCATCTCAAGAACGTCTCCGGCAAATTCAATATGTACAAGATCTCCAACCTGATGAAACTCCCAAATCCAGCCCACACTGTGTCGGTGATCTAGTTATGATTGCTCATTTACCTGTGCTGTCCAAGCTATAACCAAGGTTTAAAGGTCCTTTTGAAATTTTGTCTGTTCCAAACTGCTACCAGGTTACTGTGAATTATTTTGGTGAGTCGCGCACATACCGTAACAGACATGTCCGTAGATTTCAGCCTATTAATGAGAATATAGTTATGCTTGCTGACCCCATTCAGAATGACACATTGCCTTCAACTAATAATCATAATTTGGGATCCACAGAACCTGCAACACCTGACATCACTCTACCTGTGACACCCCCATGCCAACAAAGACCACCACCTGACTTACTCACTTTACCACATACATCCACCCCTCAGATACAGCCACGCCCACCTCCTATTGTTTACACGCCCATTCCTACTTTACCTACTCGCACTGTTTCTGCACCTCCAAAGCTCCCTTCTCAAGTTCTTCCTACACAGCACTCTTTACCTGGTCCTGCCTCACCATCTATCAGTTTACCTAACTATTCAGAATCGTCAGGTACTCTACCTACTACTCCTATTGTTGCCAACATTCCCAATCTCGTCACTCTACCTGTCACTTCCGCTACGCAAGTTTCCTCCTCTCTGCCTACTTCTTTACCTATTCCTCTTGTTCGAAGTACTTCCGTTCCGCATACCTATGCCTCTAAACTTAAATCTCCAACTCCTTCTGTATCACACCTAAAACATCTCACGACCTCTTCCTTTACTCACCAAGACCTTTCCTCAGACTTCTTCTAGCTCACGTCCTACTGAGTTACTTCTTCCCAGCCACAATATCAACAAAAGACTATCACAATCTTCTAGCTCAGCTTCCTCCCCCTCTCCACAATCACGTATCAATAAACCCTCTCTAATACCTACTCAATCTAATCCTACATGTACAAGATCTAGTCGACGTGTGATGCCACCTCAACGATGGGCTCCTACCTTCAAGCCTACCTACATACGACGGGACTTGACCAAATCTACCTTGCCAGCTCCACTCCTGACCACCCCAACTAGTGCGAGGTCACCTCTACCTGTTCCAGCCACGCCTGCCTCCATGCACACATCGCCAGTCAACCCTGTCCTGGTCACTACTCCTACAAACCCGGCAGTGCTCAGATCTTCTCCAAGGACACCTCCTGCTACAGCTGTGATGAAGATAAACAGTGTCTCTGTCTTCAATGGCATCAAAACATCACCGGTCAAAACCCCTCATCACTTGGTGCAACTAGCTGCAGAAGCCGACAAACCTCTACAAGTCACCATGACCATGGACGTTACCAAACCAGCCGATGTTCCAACCACTTTATCGCTGCTCACCATGCAAAATCTGTCACCCGTCCATAACACATACACCACCCGATCATATATACTCCAATTGCGAGGTCACGACTTTTTCTTCGCCGACAGTGGTGAAGTGACGGGGTTGGTGAAGAAGGTTATCAAAGACAGTTGCAGAATTGCTAGTCTGCAAGTGAGCAACAAGAAGAAGCAAGGAAAACAGAGGCAACGAAGAACAACAAGTATACACGAGCCACCCCTTCCTTCAGGAGTTTCTCATACTCTATGGGACAGGGCACCACCAACGAGTATAAAGCAGTCACCCCAAGAAAGGGAACATTCAAGAAGGTAATCACAGCCTTGGTTTCAAACCGTACCAGCCTATCACCAGACAGCATTTCCTCAGTCCCCAGATCTACAGTAGAATGAAAATATATTTATGCAAGTAGAACATCAACGACCAGAAGTCTACAGGCATAAATGGACCTAGGCAAGAGTGTGGGTTATGAAAAACCTGGAGATGTCATAACCCTAGCAGAAGAACAACTAATAGGCGAGCTATAATGAAGTTTGTCTATGAGTTTGAATTATGGTATAATCCGTATAAGTAAGATTGCTCAATTATTAAACTAAGCAACTAATATCTAAGTCATAAAAATACTACCTATCATCCATATACCAATCTAAATATTCATTATGTATGTCTACGATAAGTATTAAACCTCACAACTCGATCACAACAAATTCACAATACCCCTATTGCCTTGAACTCATGTAAGTGAGATGCAAGAGTTAAGTCCAACATAACCTCAAAGAAAGAGTGAGAATGTATGCAAACATTCACTGAGGTAATGCCCCTAACTCTGCAAAGAACGGGAAATCAATCAGCAGTGGAGACCTGCACAGCCCTTCCCCCTGCCCGGAGAGAGTGCTACACCTGCTACAGTACCTGCTGAAGTCTGGACCCTGAAGTCCTGCTCGAGAGACGCCATTCATCCTGAAGTGCTGCTCCACAGACCTACGATCTACGTCGGCCAGACTTGCTCTCTACCCTCCTATATTAACCTAAGTGTCTCTGAATATCTTATTTTGATTATTGTTGTGAAGGTATAGGTAAAATATGCGAATATTACAGTGCTACGATTCTATATAGATCTGTGTCCAAGATCCTTATTCATTGCGTATGTGTTAATCCTTCTGTTAACCCGTTCAGATATCTTGTTTATACAATCATTGTGAATATTCATTAAGTACAACTTCGTCGTGTACGTTCCTTTCAATATAATTACTATTTTGTTAATTATTCTTTGCGCTAATAACATATAAGCATTTCTAGGACATCTGTTAACTAAGTTTGTTTTGTTAATCAGACTTTGTCTTTAATTACGATTAATAGATATTCATCTATAGTTCATTCATAATCGTATAGTAAATCTGAATTCCTCGCCCCGAGTTGTTGTTATTACATACAATCGATTGAAGCAGAGCAGATATATTTCAGATCCTAATTTACATAATTTAAGTTCAGTAGATATTGAATATGTGAGTCAGGTACAAGGGGAGATAGAAGGGCAGGAAGACCCCCATTGAGATGGAGAGACTGTGTAAGAAAGGCTTTGGATGATAGAGGAATGACTATAGATCAGGCAGGGGAAGTGGTGGTGGACAGGAGTGAATGGAGAATGCTTGTGAATAGTTGAGTGAACACGTGGTCATTTGGAGTAAGGGGTCGGGCGCAAGTTGGACTAGAGAATAGTCCATCAGGCGCCTGGCCCGGGGAGACGATTAATATGAAGGGTGTGCCTGGAAGTGTGGTGGGAGGGCTTGTGGCTTTGGCTCCGCTGCATGTCTGCCTGCCGAGATCGGAACCTCTCCGGGTGGTCAGGGGCCGGGGGAGTGCTGGAGCGACCTTGGTAACCCTGGTCTCTGGGTCTTCTCCTGGGTGACCTGGATGTGTGAGAGTTTGTGTTTTTTATCCGTGTTTATTTTTAGTTTTATGTTGTTTTTGTGTTTTCCCTGTTCTTGCTCTGTCTTGAGTCGGCTACCCCCAAAATGGGGATTGGGCCTGAGCATATAGATAGATAGATAGATAGATAGATAGATATTGAATTGTAAAACGAATTAAACAGTTCATTGCCATTAAATTCATTACAAACCAGAATTACATTTTCCAATATCCAGTAACTTGTATGACCTGACCAGCTACCTGTTCAAAAATCACACTACCCGTACCATCCTACCTGGCTCACGCGCGCACCCTCACTCCGTGAGCGTGGCTCGAACCGCCACCAGTGCACCTGTCTTTTAACTCTCAACTCATTCATTCTCTCATACTCAGAGAGTGTTCCAAAATTATATGTATTGAAGAATAGTTCACGAGAGACACTCGACTCACATCATTATTATTATTAAGGGTCGATGCTATAGGTCACGTGTTATTATTTAATTGCATATTTCCTATATTATTGATTACCACAATAGGTTTATACTTGATCTTATTTATTAACTATTGTTCACATGTATTCTATCCATTGCCTGATATGTCTTATAATTATCAAGGTGATTCTTCATCCCGCATTACGTGTATACATTCGTAAATTGACCATTGAGATGATTATGCTACGATATCCTAATCGATCAAACCTATAAGATACTATTTCCCATGTTACTGAATAAATTCATGTGCAAGATTAACATGTGCGTTGTTACTGAGTTCTGTAGTATCTAGTTGTTGCTGAGTTCTGTAGTATCTAGTTGTTGCTGAGTTCTGTAGTATGTAGTTGTTGCTGAGTTCTGTAGTATCTAGTTGTTGCTGAGTTCTGTAGTATCTAGTTGTTGCTGAGTTCTGTAGTATCTAGTTGTTGCTGAGTTCTGTAGTATCTAGTTGTTGCTGAGTTCTGTAGTATCTAGTTGTTGCTGAGTTCTGTAGTATCTAGTTGTTGCTGAGTTCTGTAGTATCTAGTTGTTGCTGAGTTCTGTAGTATCTAGTTGTTGCTGAGTTCTGTAGTATCTAGTTGTTGCTGAGTTCTGTAGTATCTAGTTGTTGCTGAGTTCTGTAGTATCTAGTTGTTGCTGGTTCTGTAGTATCTAGTTGTTGCTGAGTTCTGTAGTATCTAGTTGTTGCTGAGTTCTGTAGTATCTAGTTGTTGCTGAGTTCTGTAGTATCTAGTTGTTGCTGAGTTCTGTAGTATCTAGTTGTTGCTGAGTTCTGTAGTATCTAGTTGTTGCTGAGTTCTGTAGTATCTAGTTGTTGCTGAGTTCTGTAGTATCTAGTTGTTGCTGAGTTCTGTAGTATCTAGTTGTTGCTGAGTTCTGTAGTATCTAGTTGTTGCTGAGTTCTGTAGTATCTAGTTGTTGCTGAGTTCTGTAGTATCTAGTTGTTGCTGAGTTCTGTAGTGTCTAGTTGTTGCTGAGTTCTGTAGTATCTAGTTGTTGCTGAGTTCTGTAGTATCTAGTTGTTGCTGAGTTCTGTAGTATCTAGTTGTTGCTGAGTTCTGTAGTATCTAGTTGTTGCTGAGTTCTGTAGTATCTAGTTGTTGCTGAGTTCTGTAGTATCTAGTTGTTGCTGAGTTCTGTAGTATCTAGTTGTTGCTGAGTTCTGTAGTATCTAGTTGTTGCTGAGTTCTGTAGTATCTAGTTGTTGCTGAGTTCTGTAGTATCTAGTTGTTGCTGAGTTCTGTAGTATCTAGTTGTTGCTGAGTTCTGTAGTATCTAGTTGTTGCTGAGTTCTGTAGTATCTAGTTGTTGCTGAGTTCTGTAGTATCTAGTTGTTGCTGAGTTCTGTAGTATCTAGTTGTTGCTGAGTTCTGTAGTATCTAGTTGTTGCTGAGTTCTGTAGTATCTAGTTGTTGCTGAGTTCTGTAGTATCTAGTTGTTGCTGAGTTCTGTAGTATCTAGTTGTTGCTGAGTTCTGTAGTATCTAGTTGTTGCTGAGTTCTGTAGTATCTAGTTGTTGCTGAGTTCTGTAGTATCTAGTTGTTGCTGAGTTCTGTAGTATCTAGTTGTTGCTGAGTTCTGTAGTATCTAGTTGTTGCTGAGTTCTGTAGTATCTAGTTGTTGCTGAGTTCTGTAGTATCTAGTTGTTGCTGAGTTCTGTAGTATCTAGTTGTTGCTGAGTTCTGTAGTATCTAGTTGTTGCTGAGTTCTGTAGTATCTAGTTGTTGCTGAGTTCTGTAGTATCTAGTTGTTGCTGAGTTCTGTAGTATCTAGTTGTTGCTGAGTTCTGTAGTATCTAGTTGTTGCTGAGTTCTGTAGTATCTAGTTGTTGCTGAGTTCTGTAGTATCTAGTTGTTGCTGAGTTCTGTAGTATCTAGTTGTTGCTGAGTTCTGTAGTATCTAGTTGTTGCTGAGTTCTGTAGTATCTAGTTGTTGCTGAGTTCTGTAGTATCTAGTTGTTGCTGAGTTCTGTAGTATCTAGTTGTTGCTGAGTTCTGTAGTATCTAGTTGTTGCTGAGTTCTGTAGTATCTAGTTGTTGCTGAGTTCTGTAGTATCTAGTTGTTGCTGAGTTCTGTAGTATCTAGTTGTTGCTGAGTTCTGTAGTATCTAGTTGTTGCTGAGTTCTGTAGTATCTAGTTGTTGCTGAGTTCTGTAGTATCTAGTTGTTGCTGAGTTCTGTAGTATCTAGTTGTTGCTGAGTTCTGTAGTATCTAGTTGTTGCTGAGTTCTGTAGTATCTAGTTGTTGCTGAGTTCTGTAGTATCTAGTTGTTGCTGAGTTCTGTAGTATCTAGTTGTTGCTGAGTTCTGTAGTATCTAGTTGTTGCTGAGTTCTGTAGTATCTAGTTGTTGCTGAGTTCTGTAGTATCTAGTTGTTGCTGAGTTCTGTAGTATCTAGTTGTTGCTGAGTTCTGTAGTATCTAGTTGTTGCTGAGTTCTGTAGTATCTAGTTGTTGCTGAGTTCTGTAGTATCTAGTTGTTGCTGAGTTCTGTAGTATCTAGTTGTTGCTGAGTTCTGTAGTATCTAGTTGTTGCTGAGTTCTGTAGTATCTAGTTGTTGCTGAGTTCTGTAGTATCTAGTTGTTGCTGAGTTCTGTAGTATCTAGTTGTTGCTGAGTTCTGTAGTATCTAGTTGTTGCTGAGTTCTGTAGTATCTAGTTGTTGCTGAGTTCTGTAGTATCTAGTTGTTGCTGAGTTCTGTAGTATCTAGTTGTTGCTGAGTTCTGTAGTATCTAGTTGTTGCTGAGTTCTGTAGTATCTAGTTGTTGCTGAGTTCTGTAGTATCTAGTTGTTGCTGAGTTCTGTAGTATCTAGTTGTTGCTGAGTTCTGTAGTATCTAGTTGTTGCTGAGTTCTGTAGTATCTAGTTGTTGCTGAGTTCTGTAGTATCTAGTTGTTGCTGAGTTCTGTAGTATCTAGTTGTTGCTGAGTTCTGTAGTATCTAGTTGTTGCTGAGTTCTGTAGTATCTAGTTGTTGCTGAGTTCTGTAGTATCTAGTTGTTGCTGAGTTCTGTAGTATCTAGTTGTTGCTGAGTTCTGTAGTATCTAGTTGTTGCTGAGTTCTGTAGTATCTAGTTGTTGCTGAGTTCTGTAGTATCTAGTTGTTGCTGAGTTCTGTAGTATCTAGTTGTTGCTGAGTTCTGTAGTATCTAGTTGTTGCTGAGTTCTGTAGTATCTAGTTGTTGCTGAGTTCTGTAGTATCTAGTTGTTGCTGAGTTCTGTAGTATCTAGTTGTTGCTGAGTTCTGTAGTATCTAGTTGTTGCTGAGTTCTGTAGTATCTAGTTGTTGCTGAGTTCTGTAGTATCTAGTTGTTGCTGAGTTCTGTAGTATCTAGTTGTTGCTGAGTTCTGTAGTATCTAGTTGTTGCTGAGTTCTGTAGTATCTAGTTGTTGCTGAGTTCTGTAGTATCTAGTTGTTGCTGAGTTCTGTAGTATCTAGTTGTTGCTGAGTTCTGTAGTATCTAGTTGTTGCTGAGTTCTGTAGTATCTAGTTGTTGCTGAGTTCTGTAGTATCTAGTTGTTGCTGAGTTCTGTAGTATCTAGTTGTTGCTGAGTTCTGTAGTATCTAGTTGTTGCTGAGTTCTGTAGTATCTAGTTGTTGCTGAGTTCTGTAGTATCTAGTTGTTGCTGAGTTCTGTAGTATCTAGTTGTTGCTGAGTTCTGTAGTATCTAGTTGTTGCTGAGTTCTGTAGTATCTAGTTGTTGCTGAGTTCTGTAGTATCTAGTTGTTGCTGAGTTCTGTAGTATCTAGTTGTTGCTGAGTTCTGTAGTATCTAGTTGTTGCTGAGTTCTGTAGTATCTAGTTGTTGCTGAGTTCTGTAGTATCTAGTTGTTGCTGAGTTCTGTAGTATCTAGTTGTTGCTGAGTTCTGTAGTATCTAGTTGTTGCTGAGTTCTGTAGTATCTAGTTGTTGCTGAGTTCTGTAGTATCTAGTTGTTGCTGAGTTCTGTAGTATCTAGTTGTTGCTGAGTTCTGTAGTATCTAGTTGTTGCTGAGTTCTGTAGTATCTAGTTGTTGCTGAGTTCTGTAGTATCTAGTTGTTGCTGAGTTCTGTAGTATCTAGTTGTTGCTGAGTTCTGTAGTATCTAGTTGTTGCTGAGTTCTGTAGTATCTAGTTGTTGCTGAGTTCTGTAGTATCTAGTTGTTGCTGAGTTCTGTAGTATCTAGTTGTTGCTGAGTTCTGTAGTATCTAGTTGTTGCTGAGTTCTGTAGTATCTAGTTGTTGCTGAGTTCTGTAGTATCTAGTTGTTGCTGAGTTCTGTAGTATCTAGTTGTTGCTGAGTTCTGTAGTATCTAGTTGTTGCTGAGTTCTGTAGTATCTAGTTGTTGCTGAGTTCTGTAGTATCTAGTTGTTGCTGAGTTCTGTAGTATCTAGTTGTTGCTGAGTTCTGTAGTATCTAGTTGTTGCTGAGTTCTGTAGTATCTAGTTGTTACTGAGTTCTGTAGTATCTAGTTGTTGCTGAGTTCTGTAG